>JARHVA010001845.1:210000-220000 GCA_037957365.1 Torreya grandis
CACTCAAAATAGCTAAAAAAAAAGTCAAAACCCAGGGACTCAACCTTGAAGAATAAAAACAAGTAGCCTAGGCCTAGGAAGTTAGACAAAGACAAGACAACCTATAGCTAAATCAAAAAATAGAAACTGTATTAAAAAATATACTTTTGACAATTATTACACTTTCACATTCTCTTTTTGAGATCTAAGGGTTACTTTTAGAGGTAAAAACTACTTAAAATTTTTACTTATTTTTTAGCATACCATATTAAATCCCCTCCTTCTCCAGAGTCATACAAGATGGGAATTGAGACTACCAAGTCATCAGTCAGATCAAAACTATCTATTGACCTTTCCTCCTCAAAATGAGCAGCTTGGATAATTTTCATTAGAATTTTGGGTGACCTCTCCACCCCTAAAATAACTAGGGTTTCCATAACCACTTTTAGGGTTTCCTCCTCATCAATACTATCTAAATGAGCCAAATATCTAGGTTTATCCTCTATTGAATCTCTAACCAGCTAGTTTTCTACCTCTTTATTCATATTAACTAGTCTTTCTTCCTTATCTGAAGACTTTTCTTTAGCTCCCTCAATGTTTTCTACTTCTACTATTGAAATATCCTTATTAACATTTTTTTTCCATGAAATACTATGTTTATTTTTCCTACCTAACATACATGAATCATCCAAATGCCCTATATCAAAATAATATTTACATGCGAAAGCTAATCCTTCATAGTCAATAATTTATACCTAAATCTAGTTGTTAACAATCAACTCTAAATTTGCCAAGAGCTAAGAGTCCACATCAATATTAACAAGAATCATTACATATGTAGCATAGATATACTTTATCATGGATTCATCAAAAAATAATAATCCTCTTAGGGCTTAAGACTATCCTTGGTCCATAACTATAAAGGAAGGTAAGATGCTGGATCTACATTTGTCTAATACTGAAAGATTCAATTGTTGGGTTAAAATAAGGATACCAAGGCTTCAATACGAATTTATGATGATCTAAAGACCAGACCTACTACTACATAATCTTATCCTTATCATCCCTTCTATCAAAAATTGATATAAAAATCCCTTTGTACTAGGGTATATTTTTATATTTCCTTTCATTAATGGTCTCCAAACCTTTGAAATCCTCCTATGGAGGGTTTGAAGATTTGGTCAAAATTGATTAAACTTAAAAATTTAACCCCTAGCACAAAACCATACTTCCCCTTGTAAAATCCCTTAAAATAATGACCATTAAAACAAATATATTTTTAAAATTTTGTTGGGGTTAAAATTTTAGTTTCTTTGCTAAAAATGGCTGCCCCAAGAGATGCATTTTTTTGACTTTTTCTATTAACCAATGCAGCATGAGACCCCTATTTTGACCCTACTCTAGAGTGGCCTCTTTCAATAGTCAGTCCTTTCTACATACAACTTCAAATTCTAGATCTATAGCATCAAGTCCTTTAATACCTACCTGCACAAATCTTCTGAGAGCTGAGGTTCTTTTCACCTCTTTCCAAACATTTAACATTATTATGTCATGGATTGGTCTCCCCTTCCCATCAGTGTCCTTTACCTTACTATAAATACTACCAATAGGGAATTTTATCCCCAACTAAATTACTCTTCACATCTTAAGAAAAGACGTGCCCCTAATTGTCATATTAAATCCATCATTCTTGATCATCATGGTTAATACACTTAGAGATCTATCTGATATTAGATCTTTGATCTATATAGTCATCTCATTGTTCATGGTTGTAGCTTTGTTCAGCTCTCCCACCACTAAAGGCAAATATGAAACCCTAGTAGAAGGGTTCATAGTAAAAATTTATAAAATCACATAAATGTTAAGGATAGCTTCATTTGGCTCTCCCACAGTGGATACTACAAAAGTCAATGTCTATTACAGAGTGTTAATAACACATTTATTATTTATTTATTTATATTATATGTACATTTTCTTATTTGCTTGATTTATTATATAGTTATTTATTTAAACCAAACTTTAAAAAATAATGTTAAATTAAATAAAATCGTAATATGCTTGTTTATTTGTCTTTTTAATTCATTCAATGTTTATTTATTTTAAAGTATGAATATATTTATGAGGGATGTATATTTTAGAGTGTTAATAGTGTAATTTAGATGTGTAATTGATTATTTATTTATATTTTATGTGCATTTGTTTGTTTGTTTGATTTTGTTATATGGCTATTTGTTTGAACTAAACTTTAACATACAATATTCAATTAAATAAAATATTAGATATAACTTTTTAGATCAAGGTTAAAATGCATTTTGAACAACCTCAAAGCCTTATATAATGGAGTTAAAGATGAAATAATAACACTCTAATGATATTCCTCTACTAGTGGTGAGAAAGTGGATGACAATAAGAAACACATTAAAATCTTTTACCAAAAGTCAACTAGAATATTAATTTCCCAATGGATGACAATAAAAAACACACCATAATCTTTCACCAAAAGTTAACCATAATCTATCTTACTTTCCTAGGAAACTTTTGTGAAGTTTTTGTTGAAATGCAAAGTAGTTGCTTTTATACCTTTTTTAATCTTTTGAACCACCAACTACCCTTCTTGATTTTCATTAGAATGGGCTGGTGAGGAGTTTATAAATGTAACACAAATGGGATTTGTCTTCCGTTATTGTACCAATAAATTTTTTGCCTTAGGAAAATCTAAATGTGGGTTCTCCTCTAAGGAGGATGCTAGAGTGCATGTAACCTTCCTTGGAGAGATCAAATTAGCCAACATTTTTTTATAATGAGGATTTTAGGGTATTCATTTGAACTAGGGAAAGTAAGGACATCTGAAAAAGAGGCAAAATCCTTGTTGTCACTAGCCCACTCTTTGTATGTAGCCAACACCTTAAGGTTTTTTGGGAATGAAATTTATCCATCAAGATGATTTTTTCTTTTTTTTGAAGAGATTGAAGTTTTTATTCAAATAACTAGTGCCAAAAAAATTACAATAGCAAAACAAAAAGCCTTCAAAGTAAAGGGGTTGAAAGTAAATGTGCTCTCCAACTTACAAGGTTAGTTTTTTAGGAAGATTCTTTGAAGTATCAATATTCACCAAAATCCTAGAAAATGTAGTAAGGGAGAAGCTATTGATATTTAGATGCATTTGATAGAACTCACCTAGAGATATACCAGTAACCTTCATACTAGATTCAATCCAAAACTGTAATGGGATATTAGGTAGGTGAATCCAAATAGGATTTACATGCAGAGGTTCAATGAGGGGATTAAAGGCAGAGGACCATTATTTCATAAGGGTGGTGATTCCATATCCATAACTGATTTTAAATCTTTTCCTTATCCTCAGTATTAAGAAAAAAGTATAATAAATAAGATTTTACACAAGGGTAAATTTCAAGACTATTTGAGAGGAGGGGTTACCAATGCTTCAAGATCGAGGGATGTAGATCTTAAAATTTTGGTTATTAATACATAAATATGAAAATGACACCCCTAGTTGAAAAATGGTCTTTTGATTTAAGTACTATCATAGATTCCTCCTCATCAAAAATCACTTCAGGTTTAAGACAAGTAGGGGTAAGGGGTTTTGGGTCCACTATAGAATATGACCTTCAAGAGATAGCATCGATGAAAGATCTCAGCCTATGTCTAGCATTCAACCTAGCCTCTATCTCTATTACCATGACATCCCATCCCTTGGAGGTAGGGATACCAATATTGAGTTGAGTGCAACTAATGGGAGAATTTGACCCCATTACATGGACTCATCATATTTTTCTTCCAAACATTTAAATTAGACCCAACAAGCAGGTAGTGATAGGAAGCGATTGGGGATAATGGTAGCTTCAATAAAGATCTAGGTGAGTGTCACCTATAGAAAGGGATGCATCTGTAAATATTACATCATTTAAAATGTCATTGGGAAAGAAGGGGAGCATACATTTTCATGTTAAACTTTGTTACATCAAATCTTAAATATAACTTAGATTTTTGTTTATTTGTCTTTTTAATTCAATCAATGTTTACTTGTTTTAATGTATGAATATATTTGTGAGTGAATGTATATTGTAGATTGTTAATAACATATTTATAATTTTTTATTCATTATAATTACCTTTATTAGAGTATGTTTTTACACCTTAGAACTATTTTGCATGACTTTTTTACATTTGCTTGTTATTTTTTATACAAAAAATTATTTCAATTAATTATTAATTTAATTTGTAAAATTGTGTAAAACAATGGCTAATTAATTAAATGACTAGATATATCTTGATGATTATTTATGTGATCTATTATTATAGGCACTTCATATAAGTATTTCCATGTATGATTTAGTCTATGTTTTCTTATAGGATTTATTATACAATAACTTTTTTGCATTATTCATTGTATGTTTATATAAGTGCTTATTTAATTAATATTTATTTAAATGTGACAAGTAAGCATTTATTTAATTTATGTATTAATTTTTAAATGTTAGAATGTTTGTTTGAAATAATGAATATGTTTGCACTTAACTATTATTTATATAAATAATGTGTGTGTGTGTGTGTGTGTGTGTGTGTGTGTGTGTGTGTGTGTGTGTGTGTGTGTGTGTGTGTGTGTGTGTGTGTGTGTATAAATTACCATATATAAGTATTTATTTAAATGATCCCTAATTTTTTTTTAATTGATTAAATTTATTTGTGTTGTATGTTTCTTTATTTTTATTGTATGAATGCTTACTTTTATGCATGAATACTTTTTTAAAAATGCCTATAGAAATATTTTTTTATCTATGTAAATATGCACTTTCTTGGGTGATTCGATATATGTTCATTTATTTGTATTATTCATTCAATGTTTATTTATTTAAATGTATGGATACTTATACAATATTACTATATTTTTAAATGGTTGATTATATCAAGTGGGTTATATTCCAACAATAAAGATGATGGTGTAAAAAATGTTGCCTAGCCATCCACCAAAATAAAAATTCCAACAATACCAAAAAGTGATGAGGCCAGGATCATGCCCTGAACAAATCTGGCAGAATGGATACCCCTCAATCTGAAACATTTTATACACTGAATTAGTGTAAAAATTAAGGTTTCAATAAAAAAAGAATGAATGTGTTTACACATAACTATTTTTCCTACAAATCACTATATAAAAATTTATTTAAATAATTTATTATGTATATTTATTTATTTGTACAAATTAATCTATAAATATCTATTTAAATACTTGATTATTTGTAGAATTAATATTTGTTTAAATGATCATGATTTATTTGTACAATGATCATATAAATATTTTAATAATAGAGTGTAGATGATGATCATTATTTTTTTGTACATTGATCTAAAAATTATTGCATACAAACAAAGATAAAATTAACCATTTTATAATATAGTAATGTAAGTTAAAAAAAAGTTGACATACAGTATAAGTTTACATAGAAGTATCTATACATTAAAACATATATAATAATACAAATAAACAAACATATATTAAATCACATAATAAAGTGCATTTTACATCCAAGCAAGTAAACTTACAATATACAAATAAGTTATAATTTACATGTTATGAATTATACAATATTTTTTTATACAAATAAAAATATATTTAATACATCAATCCAAATTGATAGATCATATACACTCTACCATAAAAATATCTATATGATTACTATACCAAAAAAAAATGATCATTTAAACAAACACTAATCATTTATACAAAGATGATTCTACAAACAAACAAACTTGATAGAACATATACATTCTAATATAAAATTATCTATATAATCAATTTATAAACAAATAATAATACAATAATTGTGTGTGTGTGTGTGTGTGTGTGTGTGTGTGTGTGTGTGTGTGTGTGTGTGTGTGTGTGTGTGTGTGTGTGTGTGTGTGTGTGTGTGTGTGTGTGTGTGTGTGTGTGTGTGTGTGTGTGTGTGTGTGTGTGTGTGTGTGTGTGTGTGTGTGTGTGTGTGTGTGTGTGTGTGTGTGTGTGTGTGAATTTGTATAAACAATAGTTACTTACAATCATATTCATTCTTTCAAATAAATATTTTATCATTTAAGAATTAATATATACATAAATATATTTAAAAACATATTCATAAAAGAAGTGCTTATATAAGCATACAATGAATGATACAAATAAGTAGTTGTATATCAAATCCTTCAAGAAGTGATTCAATCATATATAGAAATACTTATATGAAGTGATAGAGTAGTAGATCACATTAACAATCTTCAAATATATATCTAGTAATTTATTTGATTAAGCATTATTTGTCATAATTTTATAAATTAAAATGATGTCCAACTATAATAATTAATTCAAACAAATTACTATTTTAAAATATAATAATATAAGTGAAAGAGTCAACATACAATATAAATTCAAATACAAGTATCCATACATTAAAATAAATAAATAAAAAATGAATAATACAAATAAACACATATATTGAATAACACAAGAAAGTGCACATTTACATGCATAACAAATATGTTTCTATAGATATGCTTCTAAAAGTATTCATTCATAAAAGCAAGCATTTTACATACAGGTAAGTAAACATACAATACAAATAAATAATAAATATTTTTTATACAAATAAAGAGATCTTCATACATCAATCCAACTTGATAGATCATAAATATCAAACATCCATTCTAAAAACAAACAAGTATCTAAATAAATTCTTACACAATTATTTGTATAGACAAATATATATATATATATATATATATATATATATATCATTTAAACAATATTTTATACAATTATTTATACCCAAAAAAATAGAAATATATAATAAATCATTTAAACAAGTTCTTATACAATGATTTTTACAACAAACATATTCGTTATTTCAAACATACATTCTATCATTAAAAAATTAATGCATACATACAAAAGATATAATTAACCATTTTAAAATTTAGTAATATCAGTAAAAAAGTTAACAACAATATAAATTTCCATACATACATACATTAAAATAAATAAATATAGAATGAATAACACAAAAAAATAAACATATATGTAATCACACAAAAAGTGCACAGTAAAAAGTGTTTCTATACATGACTCCTAATAAAATCAAACATTCTACATACAAGCAAATAAATAATCAATTACACATATTGAATTACACAATATTTTTTATACAAATAAAGAGATATTCAATTTAATACATCAATCCTAATTTAAAGAAATACTTATATAGTAATTTATACAAACATGTGTGTGTGTGTGTGTGTGTGTGTGTGTGTGTGTGTGTGTGTGTGTGTACACACACATGCACGCACACACGCGCGCACACGCACACGCGCACGAGCACACACACACACACACACACACATTTTTTGATTTGTACAAATAATAATTATTTGCATGATAATATATCTATACAATAATTTGTATAAACAAATATTATATCTTTATATTATTTAAACAAATTCTTTATTTGTAAAAACAATAGTTACTTGTAAACATATTCATTCTTTCAAATGAAAGATTCTACCATTTAAAAATTAATTTTATTAAATGAGTCCCCTTCCATCTGAACATTCCCCACTCCCAACTTAGTAGCCAACTCAATCACCCACCACACTACAGAAGACTCTACCACATGATTTTTTTTAATCCTTAGAGGACCCATTAAATCTACTAGAAGATTACCATTGGAATCCCTAATTATTTCACCTTCCCCTACTAGATTGGAATTCCATTTTTATATTCCATTGAAGTTCAACTTAAACCATGAATTTGAAGGATGAATCCATTTAATCAATGATCTATCAACATTCTATTTATGAAATTGAGCATGGATCATTTAGTTCAAAGATTGAAAAACTTGAGAAAGGTGAATGGGGGGAGGATCTCAGAATGAAGAAGCAAATAATGACCAATTCTCCTTAATAAACACTTTTATCCTATTAAAGGTGGAATAGGACTGGGGTTTAAATTGTCAAAAATAACTAAATTTTTGTTCTTCCAAAATCTCTAAAAAATATGAGGAAGAGCTATATCCCACTAAAAACCTAAGGGGGAATAGTCCTAAGGGGCCTTCCATTGACAAGTCAGATCTTGAATAGATTTTGAAAAGACCCTAGAATAATTAGAGGAAAGAAAGAATGAATGTAAGATAGATGAAGCAAAAGGACAAAAAAGAAAGATTATCAGTTGACTCAACCTCCTTTTTACATAATATACATCTATTTCAAATTGTAAAACCCCTTTTCATTAAGTTATCCATAGTGAGAATTTTGTTTTGAGAAACTAACCAATAAAAAACATTGATTTTAGGAGTTAAGTTTTTAACCCATAATATATTCCAATCTTCTTCCAATCCTTATTGATCCTAAAATAATTATTATCTAGATTTAATCAAGAACACTCCACTAGAATTTACCTTCTATATAAGTTCGTCCTCTTTGGGGAATATGCTATTATGAGTAGTCTAGAACTGGCTATTTAAGTTCTAGAGAAAAATATTTTTTTCTTGATTCACTCTTTTTTTAACAAGATCTTCCACTTTTTGCTCTTATTTTCTTCCTTCCAAGAATCTTGCACTTTATGGCCCATGGCCTCCTTAAAGTGACCTCTAAGCCCAACAAAAACTTGAGAAGAACCTAATGGGTCTTTATTAATCCATGAATCATTCCAAAAATCAAATTTATCACCTCTTCCTATTCGCCATTTTAAGTCTCTTTTAAGGAGATCATTTCCTTTAAAAATAACTTTCCAAAAAGTGAACCCATTATTAAGCTCTTGTTCTGAAAGGAAATAAGAATCCTCCATAGAATTCATATACGTATCTTTAATTATTCTCATTAATTGATTATTTTCTTTAAAAACCCTCCACCCTTGTTTGGCTAGCAGGGCTCGGTTCATTAATTTCACCCTCCTGAGACCCAAGCCTCATCTCCCTTTGTGTAAGCATGTTTTTTTCCAAGAAATAAGGGGGACATGAAACTATATTCTACCCCCTTTATAGAATCTTGTTCTACATTTTCTCTAATTAAATCACCACTTTACTTAGAATTACAAATAATGACATAAAATGGACATGGATACTCTACAAAGAGCTTTTAAGTAATTAAATTTTACCAACTTGAGCTAACATATTCATTTTCCAACCTGCCAACTTCTTCTAGACTCTATCAATTAGTTGATTCCAAAAAATTTATTTCACTTTTCCTTCAAAGAGAGGAATGCCCAGATAGGAAGATGGGACATTTTTTAAAAAGCACTCGATAATCCTTAAAATCTTTACCTACAAACTAGTCAGAGTATTAATAAAAAATAGATAACTTTTGAAAAAATTAACACATTGCCCTAAAAATTCCTCATACATATTGAGAATTTTATTAAAACATTTAAATTCATACACTGAATCTTCTCCCATCATTAAGGCATTGTTAACAAATTATTGATTGGTTACTGGTCTAGTATTAAGAGCCACCTTAATACCCTTTTTAATTCTAGATGATTTGGTAGTTTTAATAATTTTACTCAATATTTCAGCCATCAAAATAAAAAGATAGGGTGATAAATAGTCCCCTTGATAAAGACATTTACATACTAGAAAAAATATTTTAGAGGCCCCATTTATGATTACCGAATATATGGAAGAAGAAATGCAGAATGAAATTAGCTTCCGAACCACCTATTGAACCCAAACTTTTGTAGAACTTTGTCTAAAAAGAGCCATGAGACCCTATCATAGACTTTGCTCATGCCAAAATTGAAAAACATTCCTTGTCTAAAATATTTGGCTATGAAATGAATTATTTCATGAGTAATGAGGATGCCATCTAATATTTGTCTACCAAACACAAATGCCTCTTATTGTTCTGCTATCATCTTATTAAGTAGCATTTGATGTTTTAAGGCTAAACCTTTGGAATAGATCTTATAAAAGGTGGAACAAAGGATCATTTATTGAAAATCCTTTAGTTGATTCACTCCATGTTTATTGAGAATCAAAATT
>JARHVA010001845.1:225000-470000 GCA_037957365.1 Torreya grandis
TGTTCTCCAACTTGCAAGATGATTTTTTTAGGAATATTCTTGGAAGTATCAATATTCATAAAGATACTAGCAAATGTAGTAAGGGAGAAGCTATCTATATCTAGATGCATTTAATGGAACTCACCTAGAGATCTCCTAATAACCTTTAGACTAGATTCAGTCCAAAACTATAATGGGAGATATGGTAGGCGAACCTAAATAAGTTTTGCATGTAGAGGTTTAGTGAGAGGAGTGAAGGTAGAGGACCATTATTTCAAGACCAAGGGGTGGTGATTCAAGATCCATAATTGGTTTTAAATGTTCTCCTTGTCTTTAGTATTATGAGAAAGTACAATGAATATGATTTTTTCACAAGGATAAATTTAAAGACTACTTGACATAAGGGGTTGCCAATGCTTCAAGATACAAGCATGTAGATCTTATAATTTTGGTCAGTAATTTACAAATCTATAAATGACACCCTGGGTTGAGAAATATTCTTTTGATTTAAGTATTATCCTAGATTCCTCTTCATCAAAAATCACCTAAGGGTTAGGAGAAGAAGGGGTAAGGGGTTTGGATTTCACCCTATAAATGGCCTTTAGGAGACAACATCGATGAAAGATCTCAACTTGTGACCAACATCCAACCTAGCCTCTACCTCCATTGTCATGACATCCCATCCCCTAGAGTTAGGGTTGTCAATCCTGAGTTGAATACAACTAATAGGAGACTTTAACTCCACTACATGACCCATCATCTACTTCTTCCATGTATTTGAGTTATCCCTAATAAACAGGCATTAGTAGGAGGCAATTAGGGATGGTGGCAACTTTAATAAGGATCTAGGTGAGCATCACCTAGAGACAAGGATGAGTTTGTAGATGTTTCATCATTTGAAATGTCATTGGGTAAGATGGGGATCAAACATTTTCATGTTAACCTTTGTGACATCAAATCTTAAATATAACTTGGATTTTTGTTTTTTGTCTTTTCAATTCAATCAATGTTTACTCAATTTAATGTATGAATATATTTGTGAATGAATGCAATTTATAGATTTTTAATAAAACATTTATAATTTTTCACTCCTTATAATTACCTATATTAGAGTATGCTTTTACACCTTAAAACCACTTTGCATTACTTTTGTACATTTGTTTTTTATTTTTTATACAAAAATTTGTTTGAAATAATTATTGAGTTTAGACAACATTTAACTTGTAAAATTGTGGAAAACAATGGTTAATTAATCAAATTACCTTTCTAGATGATTATTTATGTGATCCATTATTATAATCACTTTGTATAAGAATTTTCATGCATAATTTAGTCTATGTTTGCTTAAAATATTTTTTATACAATAACTTTTTAAAATTATTTATTGTATATTTATATAAGCACTTCTTTAATTAATATGTATTTAAATATAACAAGTAAGCACTTCTTTAATGTATGTATTAATGTTTATATGATAAAATGTTTGTTTAAAATTATAACTATTATTTATATAAATCATTGTATATGTGTGTATGCCTATGTGTGTTTGTGTGTGTGTGTGTGCGCGCGCGCGTACATATGCATGCACGTGCTTGTGTTTATACAAACTAATACATAATTATTTATTTAAATATTTTTTTGTTTATAAAATGTATATTTATTAAATGATCATTAGTTGTATGTATGTAAGTATGCACTTTTTTGTGTGATTATTTGTTTTTATTATCCATTCTATGTTTATTTATTTAAATGTATGAATAATTTACAATATTACTATATTTTAAATCAATTAATTATATCAAGCGGGTGGTTATCCAATAATAAGGATGATGGTGTAAAAAATGCTACCTTGCCATCCACCAAAGTACAAATCCCAATAAATACCAAAAAGTGATGAGGCTAGGATCATACCCCAGACAAATTTGACAAAATGGATGCTCTTCAATCCTTCATATTAAATTTAAGACTCATTTCATACACCTAATCAATGTAAAACACAAGGTTTCAATAAAAAAATAATAATGAATATGTTTACACATAATTATTGTTCATATAAATCATTGTATAAGAATTTGTTTAAATAATTTATTATATATCTATTTTTTGTACAAATTACTCTATAACCATCTATTTAAATACTTGTTCAAAAATTTGTTCAAAATAATTATTGAGTTTAGACAACATTTAAATTGTAAAATTATGGCAAACAATGGTTAATTAATTAAATTACCTTTTTGGATGATTATTTATGTGATCTATTATTATAAGCACTTCGTATAAGTATTTTCATGCATAATTTAATCTATGTTTGCTTAAAATATTTGTTATACAATAATTTTTTAGCATTATTTATTGTATATTTATATAATCACTTCTTTAATTAATATGTATTTAAATATGACAAGTAAGCACTTCTTTAATGTATGTATTAATTTTTGAATGATAGAATGTTTGTTTGAAAGAATAATTGTTATTTATATAAATGTGTGTGTGTGTGTGCGCGTGTACATGCACGCGCACGCATGCGCGTGCACTTGTGTTTGTACAAACTAATATATAATTATTTATTTAAATATTTTTTTAATTTTTAAAATACATATTTATTTAAATGATCATTGTTTGTTTGTATTAAATATTCACTTTCTTGTGTGATTATTTATTTTTATTATTCATTTTGATGGTGATTGACTTTGAGTGACTTCCTAATTTTTCAAGAGTATACCGATGTGTTCTCTAAGGAATTTATAGGATTGCCATTGAAAATAGAGATTGATTTCTCCATAGACTTAGTACCTAAAATTGATACTATTTGAAAGGGCTCTTTCAAGATGACCACCCTTGAATTTTGTGACTTGTGGGTGAATATACAAGAGCTAATTGATAATGGATTAGTAAGACCTAACATGTCTTTATGGGGACCTCAAATCATCTCTATAAAAAATAAATATGGATCACTAAGGCTATATATTGATTATGGTCAATTGAATAAGACATTGATAAAAAATAAATATCCCTTTCCATGAATTGACAATTTGTTCAATTAGATAAAAGAATCACAAGTTTTCTCAAAAATATATATGAGATTAGGATACCACCAACTAAAGATCAAGGAGGGTGACATATTGAAGATGGATTTTTACATTAGATTTGTCACTATGAGTTTGTTATGGTTCTATTTGGTCTCACAAATGTGGCATCTGTGTTCATGAGCCTGATGAAAAATGTGTTTAACAAGTATTTATACATATTTTTTATTGTATTCATTGATGATATTTTGATATATTTATGGACTATGGAAGAACATGAGTCACATTTGATGCAGGTTCTTCAATGTTTCAAGGAAAACCAACACTATTTGGAAACTATCTAGATGTGCATTCTTCCAAAAATAAGTGCAATATTTAAGCTATATTATTTATGGGAATGTTAATGTAGTTGACCCAACAAAGATTAGTGAAATAATGGAGTGGCCATAAACAAGGAACATGACATAAGTACATAAATTTATGGTCTTAGTAGGGTTGAATAGTAGATTCATAGAGAATTTCTCATGAATTAGAGCCTCAATCATAGTATTGTAGATAAAAGGAAACAAGTTTGTGTGGACTGAGTAGTCTTAGGCCACCTTTTAAAATATTAAGAATATATTGACAACACCACCTATATGAGAGTACCAAATATGAGTAAAGATTTTCTCATGTGTATAGATGCATCTCTCAAAGGTCTTGGAGGAATCTTGATTCAAGAAGGAAAATTTATAGCATATGAATTGTGAAATATTTGGAATCATTAACTCAACTATCAAACACATGATTTAGATATAACATGGATTTTTCATGTCTTACAAATATGGAGGCACTATCTCCTTAGCAAGAATTTTGTGTTCAGGACTGAACACATGAGTTTGACCCATATATTTACTCAACCAAATTCAAATGTTACACAAAGGTATTAGATGGAGTTTTTGGTAGAGTATGATTTTGTTATTGCCTATGTTCAATTCAAGGAAAATAAAATGGAAGACACACTCAATAGGAGGCCATGTCTCCAATCCATGATAGTTGTGCAAAACAACATTTAAGTCCACATTTTAGAGCTACAAAGGCAAGACACCTGGTATAAGGAGGTCATGACAATGCTTCAAGATAGTGACTTTAAGTCTTAACCCAAGTGTAGAGATTATTCAGTGGAAAGTAATGAGATTTTAATGGACCACTACTAATATCATGTGTATGTGCTAAACCAAAAAAATGTAAGAAGTTAGATTTTGTATGAGGCACATGAGACCTTGTATTTTACTCATCCAAGAGGAAACAAAATGTACGTAGGTATACGTACCCTATATTATTGTTTGGGTGTGAAGTAAGAAGTGGCCAAATAGATTGTATAGTTCTTAAAATGCTAGAAAGTGAAGACTAAGCATTGGTACCCAACAATAATTTTTTACCCTCATGACATTCTTGCCTAGAAATGGGATGTGGTGTCCATGGATTTTATCATTGGATTACCACTAAGCAAGTGAAGACACAGCTCCATCTTGGTAGTTATGGGCAAGTTAACTAAGGTCACACATGTCCTGCTAATTAGGGACACATATGAGGCTAAAGACATTGCCTAATTATATGTAGATTAGAGTATGTGACTACATGGTGTGCCACTTAAGATCATCTCAAATTGGTAATTTTTATTCATGTCTCAATTTTGGACCACATTTCAAGTAAATTTGGGTACAAAGATGAATTTTAACACAATGTATCATCCTAAGATGGATGGGAAAACTAAAATAGTCAATCAAGTCCTAGAGGACATTTTGAAAATGTATGTCATGGACCAACATTTTTAGTGGGAGAATTATATACATTTTGTATAATTTTCTTATAATAATATTCACCACAGTTCTATTGACATGGCCCATTATGCAGGGAGTTGGAATTGAGGACCACATTTTGATTGGTCCCAATATGGTGAAACAAATAGAGGAAAAGGTTTAGAACATTCATAAATGACTCAAGAAGACACATGATTTATAGAAAAAGTATGCAGACTCATGTAGGATTGTTAAGAATTTTGATGTTGGGGACTAGGTATTCTTTCATGTTAAGCCACATAAGAGTAAAAGATGGGTTGGTGGTGGACCTAAGTTGTCACCATGATTTATGGGGCCATTTGATATTCTTGAGTGACTTGGTCCTATTGATTATCAACTTGAATTGAAACCTAACATGTATAGGTTTCATGTTGTCATCCATGTATCTATGATGATAAATTATGTCCCTGACCTGTCACATATTTTTTATTAAACTTATTTGCAAATGTTCAAGGATTCATTCAAGATAACAACTTAAAAAGGCAACGACCAATTATAATACAACTAAAACATAATTATTGATTTTTTTTCATGTTTATTACACACACACACATATACACACACATATATAATTTTGATAAATTTAGCAATTATTTTTTGAAGGTTGTATTTATTAAGTTATCACTCACACTATTATAATTAAAATAATTTAGATTAATGATTTATCAGGGTAAATTCTAATCCTATGTGAGTATATATTCAAGTGAAACCCATAAAATTAAAATTAAGTCTCATGGGGGGTTTGGAATATCATTGCAATAGTTTCAAAGAAAAATTGCTCTGCTTGGTTTTCAAGTCAGTCTTGTTTTGTTTTCTTTCCTTGCTTTCCATCACTACCATACCACTTCTGCAGTCCACATTCAAGGTTAAACACACATTTTTTCACACTTATGTCTACCCTTTGCTTGGATAGTTTGGTTTTAAATGGACATAGACCATTATGTTTCAACCATTTTGTAGATAGTGGGAAGTGTGACACCAAAACAAGCCAAGAATTTTGTCTAGAATGTATAAGATGATGCATAGATTTTGTGATTCCCATTTGGCTTGATGTTGTCAACAATGCTTTCAAATGTTGTGAAAATAATTTATTGATAACTTATTATGCTAGCCATATACCCTCTAAGGAATCCATTAATGCCTAAATTTATCATCACTTGGAACCCTTAGGTTTTCAAGTTACTAATGTTTGGAATATTACTAAGGGTTGTTTTATTTTTACCTTCAATGAGCCCTCTCAGTCCAAACCATATTTTATAGGCCAAGTTATTGGTTCTTGATGAATACTTTCATAATTATGTCCCCTTGGACTCTTACTTTTAAAGTCTCAAACCATACCTCACTTATAGTGCTTATTTGGATCAAACTTCCTAGCCTTCTACTTCCTCTATAGGATTTTCTTGATGATATTTTCAAACCCATAGGGTGGATAATTTGACATGAGAAAATCAAAATTTACTCTTCTTTTCCTAATGAATGTGTTTATATCAAGGTCAATTTTACTAAAGACTTGAAAGAGTCCATTTATATTCAACTAGGGATAGAATGTTGGGTACAAAAAGTCACATACTTTAATTTCTCCAACACTTGCTTTCGATGTCAATCACCCAACCATAGGATCCATGATTGTGTTTTTATGGTCTGGTTAAATCCTTTTATCGAATAGGCACCATATAAAAAGTAAAAGGTGGTGGATAATAATGATGTTTGGATAACAGTGGATACCAAAAAATTTGTCACTAAAAACAAGGGTTACAAACCAACCAACATCCCTTTGTTATGAAATCCTCGAGAGGAAAATAGGGTTCAACATCACTCTATTTTGCTTGGGGATTTTATGCCAAACCAATATTATCTATTAGGTAAAAGGTTTATGACATTTGGAGCTGAAGAAGAGATAGAGGATGGTTAGGAAGAACTACTCTGGAAGACTCCCCCTAGTGAATTTAATATCATGGAATGTTTGAGGTCTTACATAGTCCTCTCACAAATTCTCTGTGTGTGGGTTATAAATAGTTGGGTTTTTTAATTTTATTTATGTATAGGAAGTTAAAATTTTATGGTTTATTATCTAGACTAATCTAAAGTATATTTTATTTGACACATCTCACTTTTCCACTTTGCATGAAAATGGATGTAGTTATGCTAGTATTTTGAATTTCAAGAAAATTTCCCCCTTAGTTGTTACCTCAAGTGAAGATTCATCACATCGAGTTATTTGGGTTTTTCTTGACACCAATGGTCATTCTTTGGGGGTTTTCAACATTTATACCCAAAATTATGGCCATGATATAATGACATTATAGTAATGGCTAGATGAAAATCTACCTTTCTCCACCTAGCTGATTTGTGGCTATTTTAATATGATTGAGAGTCCTGATGACAATTTTGGTACTCTTTTGATGCTATGGTATGTGAGTGAATATAAAGCCTGGCCTTATTTCAAAACTCAATGGGGATTGGTGGACCCTCTTCTATGGTGGAACACATTTAATAATTCAAATTTATTTGCTTGGTCTGGAACTACATTGTTGGCACTAATAAGGGCCTTAAATAGTAGGATTGTTTAATGCTTTCCAGGTAAAACATGTTATCTTTTGATTTTTTTATGGGATTTTTATCACCATCCATCTAGAAATTTTCCTTTTAGACCATAATCCCATCATGTATAGAGCGGAGTGGGTTTGTGGTCATTTTAAGATGTTAAAATATTCTTTTAACACATCCCTTATTTTTAATGAAGGCACCAACATTATTATCACTATAATTTGGTACCTTACTTCATATCTACTTTATGATACCATCTACATCGAGTGGTAGAATGAGGCAATCACTTGCACCACCACCTTTCTCTGCCACTATGGTAAGAAAATTGCATGAATCCAAAAATAAGGTGATGGGGTTGTGTTGATATAATTGTAGATAATATCTTCTCTTATTGAGCACATTCCTTTTTATATATAGTTGAAAACCATTACAACTTATCTCAAACACAAGATTAAATTTGGAAATATCCACTCAAAGGGGAAAAAATATGATCTCGCCTACATTGGCTCAAAATTCAGGGCTGGGCCTTAAAATAAAAATTTAAATCCATCTAGGCCAAACATATTAGGGAAAAAATCAAAACCATCAAGCTTACTCATCAACGTCTCATAGATTTACCTGAAATCTCCCTAAATTTTGTTGATATTTACAAGTTAGTGTTCTAATCCCAACGAGAATGCACACATTCATTACAATAATGTTTAAATGTGGTGCCTCAAAAACTTAGGCTTGTAGTCCAAAAAATTTATGATGCATTGTTGATGCCTAAAACTCTCACTTTAGGTTAAACAACCTTTATGGGAAGATTCATAGGTATGGGTATGAATTACAATTTGTAAAGTAACCTCTGGGATTTTAGAAGTCATCTCTTCAATTTGATCTTGGGGGTGAAAAAGGGAAGGAAGGAAATGTAAATAATACTAAAATAAAACTAAGGTGATGCATTGAGAGATTTAAAATGTTAACCTATAATTTAACAAAATAGATTGAATCCTTAAACATTATAGACTATAAAGGAACATAAATCATGAATTAAAATCTATGATGTAAGCAAGGATTAATACCATAAAAGTAGAAGAAAGTGAATAATGAGAAGATATAAATCTTCACTCAAATAAACATAGAACACCACATCCTCTTCATTGTTAGGTGGAAAACAAAATATAGAGGGCCTCAATGAAATAATAAAAAAGGTCCAATCACACATGTGAGGGTCACATGCTAAGGTCATAGAATAACAAATTAATAGCTACTATTACTACTATTGTATTACAAATGGTTACTTTCAAAATAACAAAAATACCACATAAATGATAACCAACCCATTCTAAAAGGGATGGGCCCAAAATATATAGGCAAAATGTCTTATCGTAGGAGTGACACCTGGAAATACGTATACTCATGCATATGATGATTATGTTACAACTGAATAAAGGACTTTGGATCATGAGTGCAATTAATCCTTGGATCCTAGATATGGCATAATTACTCTACCTTGATATGATCACAATGATTAATAGGAGCATAGTAATGCCATGTGTCTATCTCCAGAGCTAATTTTGTTATGCTATTGGAGACATAAGTCCAATTTCCTTGGCTAATGGCATAACTCCTAGCTCTAATAGGAAAAATTTGCCCTCAACAAGTGTCATAGTGCCACATGGAAAAGTTTACCTCTCTCCTATTATAATTGCATAGTGGGTCCCATTCATTTCTTCACTAGCCAATGGCATTAATCAAAGGCTTATCAAAAATAAATTATTCTTGGATAAAATTTATGATGTCACGTTTTGAGTAGACACTTATATAGGGAAAGTTAGTCACTTCCTTGAAGAAATGAGCATGAAGGTACCAAATAGAAGAATGACATTTCCCTTGATAACATCTTGGTGGGTCCTACCCATCACCCCATTAGCCAATGGTACTACTCAAAGTTTTGACCAAAAGGAAACAACCTCAGATGAGGACTGGGTCTCTACATGTCAAGTTGGCACTACTTGGAGATAAAATGAGGACTTCTTTGTGCCAAAGAAGCATTGAGTTTCCACATGTTAAAAGTGGAATGAGGCTAATACTTAGGAAAAATATACAAAAAGGGGCCCCAAGAAAGGAAGAGGATGAAAGGAAACTGCTAGATACATTGAGTACGCTCAAGACCAAATGTGAGTAGCTCAAAATAATCAAAAGGGTGGACTCTAATCCATAGTTCTTGGCAACTCACAGGGGTATCCATCTATAGATGAGATAATCCAAAACTCTGTTATGCAGACTAATCGAGGTAAAATTTTCAAAATAGGAAGAAGGTTTGTGAACTTATAAATTTTAAAGAGCCACCTACAAGGTTTCCCACTCTTCCTCCTTGGGTTGGGCCTTCTTCTTGAGAGCCTCAGAGGATCTATCTAGGTCAATAATATCCTTGAAAGAGATGTTTACCAAAACCTATACTACCTCCAACATCTAAAATTATAGTTAGGTGAGTGGTTGCAATACTTTATCCACTTCAGAGACACCAAGTGATTGATGAAGAGCCACAAACATGGTCTGGTCATTCTATTTATTCTCTAGTAGTGCTTTGATTTGGTCCATTGGTAGGTTGTTTTTATCTACCAAGAATGGGGAGGGGAGTCCCAATTAGACTAGTTATTCAATGTGTCACTATCTATCTTAGATCACAATTTTTTAGCCATTAGGAATGCCTTACACTTGGTAGCTACCTTATTGTATCCTAGATATTCATTAACATTTGCTACCACTTGCCTCTGATTGGACACCCCCTCTACCTATAGTGTTTTTTCCAAAGTGTTGTAAAGCTTTTGGATGAGGAGCTATGCATGTTGTACCTTAGGGGTTATGAAGGCAATGATTTTTTTGACAAATGTGCTTACCTGGGAGCTTACCTTCTACAAATTTATAATGAAGGTCAGGGTTGGATTTAGGTTTATAGCTACTCTTTTGATCCTCTCCCAATAGGATGTATAGCTATTAAATCATTATGAGGATATTTATGATATGGGAGTGGGCGATGAGGTCATTCTTAAGCTATGTGATTTCTTGGTCCTTGACTAATGACTCTTATTCCTATTGTTGCAATTATTGAAAAGCCCAATTATAATCTAAGAGATTCTAATAGATCTATGCTAATTTAGTTTCTTTCTCCTATAGTTTAGTTTCTATGGTCAATCTTAGATTGGATTCTATCCAAAAACTCTCATTAGAGATGTAGATTTGAAGGTCAGGCCTCACTTTGTTTAGCTCTACATCTTTGGCTTTAGCCTCAACATTGAGGCAATTGACCTTAGCCTTCACCTTGGTGAGTTTTAGTTTGGTATTCTCCAATTATAAGGTCACTTTGATGTAGTCTGTATTCACAAACTTCTACATTTCCTCCATCAACTCAACCCTATCAATAGGTTTATCCTAGTTGAGGTTGAGGTTGACTACTTATATTTCATAATCCCTTAGTTACATCTGATTTTGGGGCATGACTACTTGAGGGGCTATGTGCACAATTATGAGGGACTATTGTGTAGGGTCAAAGAATGACCGTATGTGAGTAATTACTGGGTACTTGGATTGTTTCCTCTTCCTTATTTTTATATGGGCCTCCTAGGCCCTTCTCATCATGTCCATCTATTGATGGTATTGATCTAGTGATTGGATTTTTACCCTAAAAATAGGAGTCCTTGAGGTAGCACAAATAGAATGGTCACTTAGTGTTATGAAGAAATATATGTTGTTCTTACAAATGTGAGTGGATGAAGGGTGAGGGTGGAAGGACAAAAAGATAGGATCCCATAGATCAAGGTGTTGGGTGATTGCATCATGATTGAAGATGATGCAGATCATGAAGGTGGAGGTGTTAGGAAAGGTATGAGGGAAGAGATCAAGATTGTAGAGGAAAGTGGTGTGATATCGATAAAGGATTGGGTGGATGAAGAGGAGAATGGGGCTAGGGAATTAATTGGCTGGGTAGTGAAGAGTGCTAAAACTTGAGGCAAAACTATAAATAGAGACATAAGGGTGAAAAAAAGGCTGAAGTAGAAAGAAGGGGCTACAAGAAGCTATCTTTTTATGTAAGGGCTCTGATGGAAGGCTAGATTTTGGTGTCTTGGGACACTTCTGCTATAATGATCCAACTATGTGGTGACCTAAAGAGGCTTATTATTATTGTAGGGATATGGGGTATGGGTATAAATGAGGTGGCTAGGTTGACAACTTTGGGATCTCCAAGACTTCCTTTTCCTTCTTCAGAGGCACATCCCCCACCTCTTCCCCAGGGGTATCTTCTTCTTCCTCTTCTTGTCTTTCTTCTTCCTCTTCTTTGGTAGAGAATCCTCCTTCTACTAAGTCCTCTTCTGAATGATGCTCATCCTATATATTTTCAAAAGTTTCATCTCCTTATTCATCCTCAAAGATTGAGTATGGCATGTTGATCTCTTGATTATAATTTTGTATAGGTATCTATTTTCTCTTCACTCCAATCCCTCTAGATGAGTTGTGCCTTCAATCCTTTTATTAGCCTTTTAGAGGGGTCAAATGTTTGGACCACATCATATAATGACTCCCATATCTTGTGGGTGTCCAATGAGATTTGAGATAGATTTACATAATACTTGAGGTCATCCTCCACAAGTGACTTCCTCTCCTTGAGGTATGGTTGGGACTAGTGATGGGAGCATTGGTAGTTTTTAAGGAGGCTATAAAACTAATTAGGTCATAGCTCCACCTATCATCGATCAAGTTGAGGTTGAGTTCCATAATTTTGGATGCAAGCAGGCATTATTTTAGCCTTTTCACCATTGTGATGCCTCTTTTTATGAATTGGACACCGTATAGAGTTTTTTTCTTCTTTCCTTCTCCATAGATAGAGTCCACTGCATCAAGTTAGTAAGCCAACTCCAAGGCCAAAGTTTTATCTATTAGTAGGCACATGAATTGGAATGGATCACCCTTAAACCCATGGGCTTGGATGAAGGTGAATTGGTTTTTGAAGAACCAGATGACTAGAACCCTAATCCTAGTGAGCCATGATCACTACACATTCATCATCTTATCTATAATGGCCTCTCAACTGAGGTCGATGAGGATAGGGGATAAAAAGAGTTTTAAGAACTCATATTAGTCTTATGTGATTGATAGTACATGAGTCTATACTATGACTAACATCACCATGTTGGGGAAACACCCATCTTAGAGGAGTTGAGATTGAGATATATGGAGAAGAATTGGGAGTGCTAGAATAGAATGAGATGTAGGAGATAAGAATAATACTGAAAGGTACCCAACATTAATTTTTTTTCCATTTAATTCTTCTTAGTAGTGGTAATAACATCTAGAAAATCCATTATGTATACCTCCCCCTTGTTCACCATAGTTAGGAGGAAGAGTGGCCCTAACTAAAAATTAGTGATGTTGGTGTTTGAGTCCATCCTAAAGATGAAGGCCAATATGGATAGGGCATCCTTTAAGTACTTTATGGAGAAGTTTTCTAGGGGATGGGTAGATGAGGCACCTCTATGTAGCCACTCTAGAGGAGAGAATTGATGAAGTTGACCTTATCATAGATGCATGTATCCTAGAAATCTTAGAGGCTCTTCATGCTACACATGTTGGCCTTTGGGTCATTGAGGATCTAGAGAATCTCCCTAATGGTGTTCACATTGATTTTCACACTCAAATGGGCATTGCCCACAATTATGCCAGTGTTCGTGTCATACCTTTCTACGTAGAGGGCAATGATTTTTGAGCATGGATGAACATAGGGCACCATAAACTAGGCTAGTATGCAGTCCCACATTATTCCTCTAGACTTTTTCAATCATTTAGGTGTGGGAACCCTCCCTCAAGATCTTGGGGTTTTTATCTAGCTTGGGGTCATATATCTCATATGCAAAATCAATAACCAATGCTTGGTCTCTATAGTTCCCTTTGTCTAAATTTTTGACATTTGACACCTTCTCCTTTGGTTGGGTGGGTGTGGAAGTGTATGACTTGCTTTCCACATATGGAGGGGAAATGCCTCCCTGGATACCCAAGATATGAATTTTCTATTTTCTTGGATGCTTCTCACCTCTTGATGAATATGTTTAAGTCTCTATCTTAATAATTCCTCTTCAAAATCACTCTCTATTCATAAATAAGATACTCAGTTAACAAATTATTTTCACAAGGTCTCACAATTCTCATCTTGGATCTCTTTGTTATTTATACTTTGCTTAATTACTCAATGATTTCAAAAATCCCAATGTGTCTAAATGTTTGGCTAGATGAGGAGAGGGGCATTTATACATTGATGCTCCAAGGGACAATCATTATGGAATTTTTAAAATTTGGGGTGCTCCATAAATGTTGAGGGTGCCACACACACTCAAGGATAAACTCATAAGAGATTTGAAACAATCTTTGTGGGGACACTGCAACATGGAGTGTCTAACATTAATGGTAGGAGAGGTGAGTAGATAACTATCTTTCAGAGAATGTTTTAAAATTTAGGAGGGTTAGGGTAAGGACATGTGGCAATGAGAGGAGACACTTGTGCTAATGGCACTAATTTAAAATAATCAACAAAGGAAATGGAAACAAGCTAAGGGAAACAGCAAATAAGAAGGAAAACACCCAAGTAAAAAGGGGAAACTAACTATCTATATACAAGGTGAGGTAGGTCAACTAGTTAAAATGTTTCAAGTAAATCTCGTTAATCAAGATTTCCATTGTATTGCTTTCTTCATTTTGTAGCTCAAAATAATTTCTATATCTGTCACTGATGATGCAAAATTATCCTCTCCATAAAGAATCAAACTTTGCATGCTAGCCCAACTTTATGGATCTTTGATAGTACTTGAGAAATGAATC
Source organism: Torreya grandis (assembly GCA_037957365.1). Taxonomy (NCBI): domain Eukaryota; kingdom Viridiplantae; phylum Streptophyta; class Pinopsida; order Cupressales; family Taxaceae; genus Torreya; species Torreya grandis. Next base: position 239,246 of record JARHVA010001845.1, read on the forward strand.
CCTGGTTTGAATCTTGGGTCTAAAATTTTCTTATTAAACCACCACTTGACTATTTACTTCCAATTGATTTTTACATCATTTTACTACTCTCTTGCCTCTTGGAGGCTAAGTAGTTCTACAAGCCTAACCTCTTATTGAGGTCAACATATCCCCATTTCTAAAAAATGGGGACCCTTATGTCAAATTATGCAAATTTGTACCTTATAATTGAAATTCACTTGATCAGAGTATCATTAATATATTTGCACACTATCTATTTTTTAAAATCATCCCTACCTTCACTTAGTTGGTTTATTTTTTTATGGATATGGTTTGACCTTGTCTAAGTTTTCTAACATTTTTTCTTCATATTTCATGGTTCAGGTGTGATGAAGCCCTTCTTGAATGGGCTGTGTCTAAATTTTATGGTTTAATCCTAATTTGGCATTTTACTAGCCTTTGGTATATAAAAATTCAAGTTAAATCCATGTCTAAAACTTCTTTAAACCCTTGCTCAAGAAACCATATCATAGGTTCTTTTGGTCCAAATTCAAAATTGGTGGGAACAAATTACGTGGGAACACTTTAAAAATGCTATGGACTTAGTATAATTTTATACTAAGGTTTGGTCATGTTTTCAACATAACAACACCCTAGTCTAAAATTATATATTGGCTCTCCTTTATGTCCCAAGTCCACTCATCCCCTTTTATCTTACGAATGGTCAAAATTTATTATATAGATCATCCCTTTGTTACAAACTTAGGATACAATCTTAATCCCAAAGCCTTGTTCATATTTATTATTATAAATGATACATTAGACTTAAGAATTTATCCTAAGTTCCATATATCTTCGAGTCTTAACTTAAACATTGTGCTTTTTCAAATGATCAATGACCATCGTTTAATCAAGAGAATTTAATCAGACAGTGTGAGATGGGCTCGATGAGCCAAGGATCCTAATCCAAAGGACCAATCTCACTCGACCCTACATATTGAAATCAATGGTCCACGTTCACTCAGATCACCTAAATCCAATGACACGAGATAAATATTAAGACTAAAAGGGTACCTTTTACCATAACATAGACTTAAACTAAGTTTTTACCTTAAGGGTTTGATTGTATTTTTTTATATAGTAAAACTTTAGGCTAATATCTTATATTATGACTTTAATTATTTGTAGGGTTCTTTAATATGTTTTAGACTTAGCTTAATAGACCTTATATTAATGTTTATTCATATTTATTAGTGTGAATAAAATCAATAGTCTAAAGCTTTACATATTTTCCTAGGCTTACTTAATCCTTTTATAATTATAGGAACCAATCACGTTCGACTACTTAAATCATGATCTATGGCCCACATTCATCTGAATGAGATTAATCATATAGAGCTAAATCAGTGATTGAAAAGTCAATACATGGACCCCACTTTAAACATCAGGTACATTTTGAAGATCAATGATTCACATTCTAGCATACAGATCTAGATCAATAGAGTGTATCAGGTGAAGAACTTCCAATGAAGCTCTAAGTTAATGTAAGGTTGCCACATGGTGAAATTTCATGATTTGATAGAACTAACAAGGCACAGAGCTCAAAAGGCCCATGAGACCAAGTGGCACAACCTTAGAGCCTAGAACACATTAAATCACAAGCACCTTTTAAGTATCAATGTTCCATTTTGATTGGTACCTACATGATCTAACAATGGAGATCAATGTAGACTTTCAAAGGGCATAGAAGTATTGAGCAGCACTAAGTGGCACAAATAGACAAAAGAATGAACTAGGAAGCGATAAATGGTAAATTTGGCAAAAAGAGAATTGATGAAACCTTTAAAATTTATGGTTACACACCCATCAATGATGTCCATATAGATTCTAAATGATGGTTGTTAGGATGTCAAATTTATAATAGCAGAGAGCCTTAATAACACAATTAAAATTGATGGTCACATGCCCATCAATGACATCCATGTGGATGTCAAATGATAGTCATGAGGACATCAATTTTAAGATAGCTTCTCAGATCCAAATTCAAAGGAAATAGCTAATTTTTAAACATTAATGATTAATTTTTTCATGAAAACACCATATATATGCCACAGTGATGCCATATAGACATAATGTGACAAATTTGAACATCTTGTGGGCTCAGAAAGGGCATAGGTATAAATATAAGGATCTAAATGAAATATAAGGCACAAGCTCACTTAAGTGCAAATATATGCCACTATTAAAGCTCTAAAAGGACCTGCATAAGAACCCTAATGTCTATAAAAACCCTAATTCAATTCATAATTCATCATAATTGAGTTTGGCAGATCAATTAATCATCTAAGAAAGTGTAATTGAGTCTAGGATCAAACTATAGATTACTAGTGATCAAATGTTATAAATCACAACCATGGTAGCTAGAAGAAGTGAAAAACTCTATTTGACCTCAGATATAAAGGGGAAAATAGTCAAGGACATGAAATTTGACATAGTAGCTTTAAACATGGGAGACAATAATTGGTCCATGATTTTTTAGATGATTGAGGAGCTACTTTCCATCATCAAGGAATATGAGAAGAATGCATCAATCAAGAGGAGGTAATATGACTTGGTTTGCATTCAAATGTTAGGTCTTCATCGTGCTATGGTAAAACTAGAGGTACTTCATTGCATAGATGTTCTCTTCCCTATTTTCAAAAATTACAAGATTGAAAAGGGCACGCTGGTCAATGAACATACTCAAAAAAGTATAGATTATACTTCTTCCATTAATTTTAAGAAATACTATAAGTTTCCCAAGCCCTAAGTAGATGTATCCATAATAAATGAATGGACCAAAAATAATGACCTAAAAACTATCCTCACTCTATGGCTATACTCTAGAAATCAAGACTTCTCTGATCTCAATAAAAACATCCATATTATCTAATTCTGATCTAGGATCAAAATAATTATGACTTTAATGAATAGGCTATATATAAATCCCACCACCAATTATGTTAATTGAATTTGGGTATCCTTGGTATATTTTATGGTTGAGAAACACCTCACCCATCCCATTGGTAAGGTTATTAGCACATGTTTGAGTAGGCATATTTTTGTAGTCAGGAAAAGGACTAAGAACCAATTTTACATGATGTCCTACCTATTAGATTCCCTCATTTCCAATACTAATATCCCTAAATTTAGAGGATGGTTACCTGAATAAACATAAACAAGATCCTAATTCTATTCAAAGTTGCACAAGTACAAGGACCACATTCATTTCATACTTGACTATTTCTATCTAGCCTTGACTAAGGCCATAAATTGAAACCCAATGGTAGGAATTAGTCCTTTGGTCAAAAAGTCAATTGAATCCATTAGTAACATATGGTTTTACTTAGATTACATAATCATCAATATTGAGTGGACCTAATGCACCCCACTTAGGCTACTAGTCCATGTGCTAAACAAGTTAGCTAAGAAATAGGTAACATACTAAATATGCAATGGCGTGTGTACAAGAAAGAGGAAAGGATTGTTTTATACCCTACCCATGACCATTGGCAAGATTGTATCTCAGAAAAGGGACAATATTGAGGTTACTTCTTGACATAGAGCCTCTTTCAAACTATAACATGATGAACTAAGATAGTGGGATCCCCAAGGAAGGGTAGTGGATAATTTCAAATAAAAAATGATAAGTGTGTCATATGAACATTTGCTTGGTGTCTATGACTCAAGATACACAAAGGCATCATCCTTCATTAAGGTCTTGACAAGATTAAAAAATCTCAACATCAACCCAGAGGCCAGATTGATGAGAGATCATAAAGGGAAAGATGATATATGGAAACTCGATCCAAGGTAGTACCATTTGCTTGGGGGTCAATCCTCTATACCTCCTCCCACATAGCCATAATCACAAATAGAGATCCTAAAATGTGGGGCACAGATTGAATAGAGACCTAAAGGAATTAGACTTGGTGAGGTAGCATCATCTTCATCCTAGCCTAAAAAACTCAGGTCACTAATTGAATTCATTGACTCAGTGGCATTGGATCCTAGTGAAATAGTAAAAGATGCATTATAAATGTTATCCAGTGCTTATTAATTAGTTGAAGAAAATGTTTAGGTAAATGAAGATTGAGTTGAGGAAGCAAAATAAGAGAAGGGGAAAGAAGTGAAAATGGATTCAGTACTTGTTACCATACCTACCCCAAAGAGGAAAGCTAAGTTAGCATTAGTTTAATCAAGAAATAAGAAACCTAGACTGAACTTCATTAATCCTTTAAGTGAGGTCAACATCTTTAGTGAAGAGAAAGTGTTACAAGACCCAACCATCCTCGAATGGTTTTTATATGGAAAATTTAAAAAAGTTCCTACTCTGCACCATCCCTGGGTAATAACAAAGTCTATCAATATAAATATGCATGATGAACTCAAACCTTGGATTGTGGCCTTATAGAAAGAAGAGGAATAAAGGATAACAACTCTAAGGGAGCCAAGTGGTAGATAAATGGAAACTCTAGAACCTCAAAAAGTGAGTCAATCATTAGTGAGAGTTCAGTTTAACCAAGAGACTTCTGGTTTAGAAAGAGTAATTGTAAATAAGGCCATGATTGGTGGGGAGATATTCACCCTTTAAAAGATAGAGACATTCACAGGTATGACCCCTATTAAAGGGAAAAATCTAGATGAAGATAATATATTTTAGGAGAAGTTCCTTGATGTAGCCCAAGCATAATCATAGTAGTTGCAAACTATGATGAAGGTCCTTTAGACACCAAAAAATTACACATTTCTAGGTTTTGATGACTAAATGCCTCGAGATCCCCTAAAACTTATTAAACTTTCCTAAAACCCCCTTAACCCAATTAAATCACTATTCTCCTAGTCACAAATATCATTCAAAATCACTATTTGAAAGTACTATTCACCATCACTATTCACTATGGGACCCACTATCACTATTCATGATGACATGGAATGTGATTTGGAGGTGATATGGCAAGTGACATGGCTTAGAAGTGATGTGTCTTGATGTGGGATATCATTCCCCACTTGGGACCCTTCCCAAAGTACTTGATGACCTCATTCAAGCATCACAAGGCCCCCTTGAAATGTGGTAAATTTCCCCTTAAAGGGTCATTATTCAACATGTATTTTGTCTTCCTACATGAAATTAGACTTTAAAAAGAGATACCTACCTCTTTAAGACTTTGGGAAAGACAAAGGGCACCCATTTTTGACCTTTTAGCCCAAATAAAGGCTCACCAACCCAAATGAGAGACTTTACAACCCACATGGGAATCCCAATCAATCTCACCTTGGAATTTTCATCCCCCACATGGAAAATGGTGCCACATTTGGTGTGCCACCCCTTTAAGTGCTTGTGTGAAAGCAAGAAATAATGGGGAGAAGTCTTTAAACCTCAGTCAAACCCATGTGCATGATTTTCATTCAAACTTGGAGACTCACCAATCCACATGGGAATCCGTGCCCACCTCAACTTGATTACATCATGAAACCACTTGGAGTAATTTGAATTGCTTCACTGTTCCTCTATTTTGGTATGTTTCTTCACACAAAAATGCTATAAATACCCACCTCTCCTTCACTCAAGGTTAAGTGGCAAGTTAGTCTTTTTTTCTTAGCATATTGCTGCAAGTTTTTTTGGAGGAGTTCATAATATTGGAGGTCATCATCATCTTGGAGGAGAAAATATCAAAGCAATGAGGCTCTATCAAAATTTATTCAAGCTTCATCAACAATCAACCATCATCAACATCTTCAAGACACTTCAACAACATTAAGGTAATTTACTTTATTTTGTAGTTTCAGTTCTTTCTTTATTTCTCTTTGGTCTTCTCTTTTCTTAACCTCCATACTCTTGAGCCCTTAAAATCTTCCTCTTTATCCCATTTATCCCATTCAATTCCTTTAGCTATTTCCATTTCATTTATCCCCTTTATCCCATTCACCTCTTTGCCTCATTTACCTCTTTTCCCTCTTTGCCATCTTTACCTTTCTTTTTCCTTTGAAATATTTCCTTATTTGCCTCATTTATATATTAATCCCTTTGTATACTTGTATCCTTGACCATCTACCCAAACCAAAAAAACAATCTTTTTGACCCTCACCACTTTACCAAACCAAAACCATAACCTTTACCAATTTTCAGTAGTAGTATTAATTAAACTATTGCGTTCATTTAGTTATCTTTTGCAAAGCATTTAACATTGTTGTATCGAATTTAGTAATTTATTATTTTAGTATCATTTATTTGATGTTTTATACAAAATATAATTCTTTTATCATTTGAACTTAAGTGTTTTGAAGAAGGTGGATTGATAGCCTCCTAGAAAGCTTTCACTTCTATGATCTAGCTCATGCTAGGCAATCCACCCAACTATTTGTCTAACAAACAAGTTTTTGTGTTAGTTTTATTATTATTTTTAGGTATTATTCCCTATCCAAAGAATAGTTATCCATAATTTTATGTATTCAACATGTGCACTTTAACAGGTATTCTTTCACACCCTTCATTCCTAGTTTTTTTTCAAAAAACAAAAAAGTAAGAAAAACAAAAAATTGAGAGAAATATTTTGGCACACCCAGTGGGACCCTTGAGTTTTATTGGGTTCATATATGTTGTATAAAATTTATAATTTCATTAGTGAAAGTCATTTAGTTACATTTAATGAAAATTAAGCTTTCTTTCTTACTTAATAATTAAAAAAACAACACAAGTTTTAATTACATTTTTAGACAAGTTAAAGTTTATTTTCCTTGCATATTTAAAAGAAATAAAAAGAAAAAACATCCTAGGATTAGGAATTGCATTTTCATCTTTCATTTAGATTGCATTTATATATTTTTTACTCATTTAAATAAATCTAAAATTTTATTTTAGGTTTAAAATAAATGCTTTGCATCCATTGAATTGCTTGCTGATCTTAGTTCATCTAGTAACTAGGAGGAATAGTAATTTTATTGTAGCTTTCACTTGTATTCACACACTAATCCAAACCATTCAATAATCAATACATAAAAATGATACTTGAGACAAGGACCAACTGGGATTTCATCACTTGACAGAACCCTTACCCCCTCTCAGCTATCCCACTTGGATTTTACCACCAAGGGGAGAACCAACTCAGCTCTCTTTTTGAGTATAAACTCTGGACTCAGTATATCTTAGCTAAGCACCTGTCACCTTTATCGCTACGGGATTGTGAAGTGAGGGTGTAGGCCCCAATACCAAGCCACATATTGAAGTTCAACACAAATCTTTCTTTTGAGTGCCTAAACAACCCAAAACAAACTATAGCTTGCCTTTTTAGTACCTAGATCAAACCAACTTCCCCTCCACACTCTTTAAGGCATAAGACAAAAGTGATTTAAAATTAATCCTAGGCTAAAAGCATTTCTAATTTTTGTGTTTATTACTTTTAAATATTTTTGGTTGCTTCTTGTTTGAGTTGAAAGCTTCACCTTTTCATTCCTTATTTTCTCATATGGTCACTACCAAATAACAACTTAGAAATCAAGTTAATCATCCCCCATCTTCTTTTGTACCAATGGAATATGCCTCAGACATTGAGAGTTCCCCTCATGTTTAGAGATCCCCTCATCACTCTCATTCTAAGGTCCCAATCATATCTGAAGGAGATCCTAACTTTGCTACCTTCCTTGATAATAATCAGGTGGCTTTATAACAATACCTCAATACCATGCCACACAATACCCATTTTGATTTGGTTTCCTATACGAAACCCCCTTTTGGCATTCCACCCCACCTTATGGTGGGTAACACTTGAACCCAACCATTTTTGACTCACACATCTTCCAACATCCCATCTACCCAAACCCAAACCAACCTTCCACCCCTAACCAAACACCTCCTGTCACATCCCAAGTGGAATTGACCAAATTTGTAATGAACCCATCCATCCATTTTTCCCTCTTCGACCATATCATCTCCAATGGGAATTGCCAAAATTCTCTAAATTTGAAAGCAAAAAAGACCCCAACAACATTTAAGAGCATTTAGGCATGCACGTTACTTAATTGCCCATGATGATGCTCTCATCCTCCATACCTTTCCTATGTCCTTATCTAGACAAACATTAGATTGGTATAGTGCCATCCCAAAACACTCCATCTTCTCCTTCACCCAACTAGCCCAAACTGTTTTGGATAACTTCGCGATCAATATATCCAAGAAAGTTTCTATTATTGACCTCTACTCCATTCGATAGTTCGAAGACAATTCTATTGTCAATTTCATGGCTTGTTAGAGGATCCTAATCAACCAACTTTCATTTTTATTGCCTTAACTTCAGCTTACATATCTCTTTACTCAGGCATGTACAAAACACATCTCATCCGAATTGCATGTCCAAAGCTTGTGGACATTTGATGAAGCTTTTACCATGACTCACAAACTAGAGAATAGAGCCATTAATGAGAGAAGATTAAATTTGAAGAACAAAAACCCAACTTAAAAAACTAATGAGTCCTCTCCTTCCAAACTAAATAACACAACAGAACCAATACCAATTCTAAGAGCAAAGCCACCGCTAATGCTATTGTCCTCAAAGCTGCACCTCCATCATATACCAACCAACAGAACCCAAGGAACCAAACCTCTAACCCCTTCAACTATCCAAATTAAAACCAAAGGAACTAAACTTGGAATAACCATAATCCATTAACTCCACTTGGGGAGCCTTATCCTTCCTTTTTGTAAAAGTTACTAAAATCCAAAATCATCCAACTTCCACCAATTAAACCACCCCAATAGTTTGATACTTCTCACCCCATGCCTGATTGGTATAGTGAGAATGACCCATGTGATTTTCATCGAGTCATAAGACATGACATCAATAGGTGCAATACCTTTAAATACCTTTTCCAATCCCTCATTGACAAGGGGGAGATCACATTGGATAATCCTAATGCACCACCGAACCAAGTCCTCAACATATTCCACAAACCTTTCCCTAATCATGCTCCTTGTACCCCTCATCATGAAAATAAACCTAAATAATATCATAAGGCACATACTATTAATGTGGTTACTAGTGAACCCATTGATGAAGAAAATGTTACCTCAATTGCTTATTTCCCCATTCCCCTATTAGATTAAAAAAGATTGCCTTCTATTCCTTTGGACACCCAAACAAAGGAAGCAACCATATCCATACCTCCATTAGAGGATTCCACACCTACCTCCCCTATCTGAGAACCATCCACTCCCTCTTTGAAAGCTATCTCACAAGAGCAGATGACTCCATCTACCCAACCTCTAATTACAAAACTTTCTATCAAAGGTCAAGATAAAGGTAAGGGAACCAAACTGTAACTTTTAACCCCTTCTTTGATAGATCAACCTAGCCCCTCTAAATGAAATAAAACCTCCACCCAACCAACCAAAACCCCTTCCAAATTTATTAACCCTCAAATACTTAAACCCACCAAGACAACTAAAGTGACCAAATCCCCTCCAAAACCAACAACTAAAACAATCAAAGAGGTAAAATCACTAAATGGCCTAAAATTTTAGATTTTACCTTCCTCAACCTTTTCCTCCATTATTGGTCCCCATCACTCTACCTTAAACACAAAATCCACTATTTTTACCAAAACCCCACCGCCTTTATTGGTCACACCTTCATACTTGCTCTCTAAAGCACCTTTCCCCACTACACTAATAATCTCTGAGTTACCTACCTTACCATCATTTGCCTCTAGCTCATCGACCACCTTACCCAAACCAAAACCATCAACCAAGTATACCACTTTACCCAAGACACCTATCACCAAACCCATGTCCCCATAACCTTCTACTTCAACACCCAAAACAAAAACCACTAAACCTTTACCACCTTTAGCCGAATCTTACTCGACCATCCTCCAACAGTTATTGCAAACTTCTTCTTTGAGATTACCATCCATCAAACCCTTTGACCTTTCACATACCAAACCCTCTTGGATTAATGATAACTTGATATGTGCATATCATAGGGCACCAAGACATGACACCAAAAATTGTAAAGCTTTCCAAATGCTGGTTCACAACTTATATGAAGATGATGATCTATTATTAGACAAACCTCCTTCATCCCCATTACCAATCTAACCACCTACTCAACCCATCCGATCTTTGGTCTCACCCAAAAGTGAAGGAGAGGAACCAAAGCAACCATCCAACCTAGATAACCCCCTTATCCACACTATTCACATGGTTACCTAATCTCAGGCCCAATAAAAGGATAAAGGGAAGACTAAGGCATCCATTCCTTGGACATACCCCTCCCTAAACTCCCAAGCTAATAATACCCAACCTTATACATATTCAAATAAACCCAAGGTGTTTATCTTAGGTGCCTCTCCATCTAACGCTCCATACCCTAACCCATATGTAATATCCATCTGAAAAGCTATCCTTAGGCAACTTCACCAAACTCCAATAAAGATGAGATCATATGAGTTAATCTCTACCTCTCCCCATCACTATCAAGTACTCATAGAGGCTCTACAATCCATCGAGGTCCAACCAAATGATCCTCAGCCTTTAGCCACTTTTGTTGGTACCCTTCATACTTCCAACCTTGTCACCTTCAATTTTTTTGAAATACCTTTTGTTCATTCAGAGGATCCTTATCCCCCTCTCTTCATTATGGCATATATCAATCAAACCCATGATTATGACAAGCTATAATTACCTAAAAACATCATGTCTAAAAGCTTAGTGGTTCTTCATTATTTTAATGATACTATGCCTACCACTTCAGGCACATTGTCCTCCACATTTATGTAAGACCTTGTACTATTCCCAAACTCTTTTATGTTATAGGAGAGTTTCAATACAAAATTTTACTTAGACACCCTTGGATTCATGCCATGAGTTGTGTCCCTTCCACCCTACATCGATGTGTCAAGTTTGAACATGAAGGGCAAGTTATGACTATCCAAGTTGACCCTAGTCCTTTTACATCTTAGAATATGACATATCAACCCAATGATATCCTTTTTCCTCTATCCACTGCATAACCATCTACCAACAACACAACCTTACTAGCCAAAACCCATAACATTTCCACACCTAATAAAACTGAAGCTTCCACTAGCTCATCTATCCCCTCTTCCCAAATTACTGTAGAAGACCCTGTGACAACCACATTCCAATGTATTTATTTTGGGGAATATAGAATCTTAGCCTTAGATTCCTTCTTTACCCCTCAAGAATATGGGAATCTCAGAAATGACCCTTGTTACAACCCTAACATTGGAACCATCCTCCCCATTGGTCTTCCTAACCATCAAAAGAATTTCATTTATGGGTGACTTGATTGGCCACTTCTATTACCTACCACTACATCATCCATTCGACTCTTTACCTCTAAATTTTACTATCTTAACAAACCAAAGTTCGCTAAGTTGTATCTTCATAGATGTGCTTAGAAAGGATTTGGACTCGCTCACTATGAACAAGGGCCTCATGAGTTGCCCCATTTCAAAACTTTGCAACTTCATGAGTCATTTGGCCTTGGGTACCAACCACCTCAAGAATCCACCAATTCACCCAAACCCATTACCTCCATAGAGGAAGGTATCCCATCCTTGCCAACCTAATCACTTTCTCCACCTAAAGACACCAATATCATCCCTCCTAACTTTTTTTATCAATAATGTAAGATTGGGACCTCTCATCTACCATAAGAGTGGCCAAACTAAAGTCCTTCCACCCGTACATCTTGAAATGGTAGAGAATGATTCTCCCACCATCAACAGTATCCAACATTAAGATGATGATTTCATTCTTACCCACCTATGTACAAGGGAGTCTTCTATCCATAGATCTCATGCTCTTGAGGCCTCAACTATTTTGAATGAATCTACCATTGATATCAACTTGGGCACTCTAGATAACCCTCATATTGTCAAACTGGGCTAATTATTGAATACCAAGGAACTTCAAGATTTCTCCTCTTTCCTCTAAGTCCATAGCATACCCTTTACTTGGTCTTAAAATGATATGTTTGGGATTGACCCCACCATTACTACCCATAACATAATCACTCACCATGATGCTCAACGTGTTAAACATAAACTTTAATGCATGCATCCTTGCATAGCCCTTCTCATCAAAGAAGAACTTCAGTGTTTCTTATCTATAAACTTCATTTAACCCATTGACTACCCCTAATGGGTCATGAACATTGTACCTTTCACCAAAGTCGATGGGGGTTTATAAATTTGTGTGAAATTTTATGACCTTAACCTCGCCTGCCCCAAGGATGACTTCCCTTTACCTAGTATTGACCAGCTTGTTGATCTTACAACCAGCCACAAGATGTTATCTCTCATGGATGGGTTTTTGGATTATAATCAGATCTTGATTTCTCTTGAAGATCAACATAAAAATACCTTTATGACTCCCTGGGGAACTTTCTACTATGGAGTCATGCCTTTCAAGTTAAAGAATGCTAGTGCAACCTACCAACATGCCATGACTTATATTTTCCATGATATCATCCATAAGATTGTAGATGCCTATGTGGATGACCTTCTCAGGAAATCCAAAATTTGAAAAAATCACTTGACTACTCTTACAATTATATTTAAATGCCTCATCCATTTTCATGTTCACCTAAATCGTAAGAAATGCATTTTTTGGGTCCTTTCATGAAAGCTTTTTGGCTTTATCATCTCTCTTCTTGGAATTTAAGTAGAACCTACTAAAGTTAGAGCAATTTTGGACATGCCTCCTCTAACTAACCTTAAACAACTCTGAAGCCTTCAAGGAAAAATTCAATCCATTCACTATTTGATTTCCCAACTTTTAGATCAGTGCTAACCTTTTCATCAACTTCTAAAGAAGGATGTCTCTTTCAAATGGAGTAGTGATTATCAAAAGGCCTTTGATTCAATAAAATATTACTTTTTGTCACCGCCTATCCTCACCCCTCTAAAATATGACCACCCCTTTTACCTATATATCTCTACCATTGACCATTTCTTAGGGGCAATGTTGGCTCACTGAGATGAACAAAACAAAGAGCAAGTTGTATGCTTGTAGAATATGAAACTCGGTATACACAAATTGAGAGACTCTGCTTAGCATTGACCTTCATGGCCACCAAACTTTGCCACTACCTTCTTAACCATAAAACCTATGCCATCACTAATATTGACTCACTCAAATACATGCACTATAAACCATACCAAAATTAGCATATGTCTAAGTGGCTCATGCTCCTAGCTAAATTTGACCTTGAGTTCCTCCAATAGAAGTAAATTAAAGGTTAGGTTATTATTGATCAATTTGCCAAAGCTCCTCTAGAAAATAACTAACCACCCCCTCTTGCCTTTTTGGATGAGTCTATCATGACTCCTTTTCAAGAAGATGACACAACGTACCAAATGACCATATTCTTCAAAGGATATAAATGCCAATAAGAAAGGGGTGCTAGAGTTATTCTCATTCCTCTTGATGATTAACCCCTTCCTCTCTCCTTAAAACTTGACTTTGAATGCACCAATAATATGGCCGAGTATGAAGCCCTAGTGATAGGTCTCTAAATTACTCAAAGCTTGGGAATTAAGATAATCTATCTTTGGTGATTCGCATCTTGTGGTTGACCAAGTCAATGTATCCTATGCATGTAATAATAATGTCTTGCTAAAATATAAACTTTTAGTTGACAAAATCTTAAAATCATTCATGCATTACCTAGTCCAATCCATTCACCAATCTACCAATAAATTTGCTAATATAATGGCCTGCCTTGCTTCTTAGATCCTCGCTTTACCTTCTAATTCCAAAATATTTGTCACTGTTCATCATTTTACCACACCCTCTTATGGCCAATCTAACCTCCCTACCCTTTGTAATGTAGAGGAATCCCCATCCAAAATTTGGTATGACTAAACTTTCAACTACCTCAACCTAGGCATTGTTCCTCCCAACCTCTCTAAGAATGCTCGAAGAGCTTTTATTAAGAGTACCTCTCATTACAAAATATTAGGGGGAATCCCTTACAAATGTGGTTTTGATGGTCTCCTTCCTCATTCCCTACGTACCCATGAAGCTTCCCATGCCATCAAGGAAACAAATGATGGGATCTATGGGGGACACTTTAGCAGCCTAGTGGTCACTAAACGTATCCTTCACCTTGTTTACTATTGGGCCACCCTTAACCATAAATGTTGTGATTATGTAAAAAAGTGTGTTAAATGTCAATAGAATACTAATTTACATCATGCACCAACCAATAGCCTCCAAGTATCTAAGGACTTTTGGCCTTTCTCTCAATGGGGGCTCAATCTCATTGGGGAAATTAACCCTCATTCTTTGTAGTGGCATAGCTCCATCATCATAGCCATTGAATACTTTAGAAAATGGGTGGAAGATATTCCTCTAATCTCTACCAAAGTGAAAAATATTGTTGAATTTATCAACCACCATATCATCTATCTCTTTGGTGTTCCTCATAAGATCATCACCGATAATGGCAAATCCTTCAAGAATAGGCAAGTCCAAGGTTTATGTGATGCATTTGACATTGATTTAAGATTTTTCTCACCTTATCGACCACGAGAAAATGTACAAGTGGAAGCCTCTAATAAAAACCTCACAAAAATATTAACCAAAGTTTTTAGTGATTCAGGCCAGAATTGGCACTTGCACATCCTATTCACCTTATGGGCCTATCACACTAGCATTCAAACCTCCAGTGGTGCTACCCCTTACTCTCTAGTCTTCAGAGTAGAGGTAGTCTTGCCTCTTTAAGTCCAAATTGCCTCTCTTCACATATATTTAAAGGAACTCATTTTTGAAGAATATTTTCATCAACATCATTTAGCTCAACTTGAGCTACTTGACGAGCATCATTTAACAGCTCTCACCCACCTCTGTATCTATCAAGAGTGTATCACACATGCTTATAAAAAGCACCTAAAACAATGGGAATTCAATATCAGAGATCTCATCCTACAATAAAATAAATATGTGACCAACATGGAAAGGAGTAAATGAGGCAAGTTTACTTTCAATTGGCTTGGACCCTACTTCATCACCTATAAGTATGGACCATGAGCTTATCATTTGTCCTCTTTCGAAGGCAAACCAGAACTTGAGCCTCTCAATGATTCTCATCTATGTTCATTTTTTTGTTAAATAAGGATCAAGCTCACCTATTTGTCTAACTTCAGCTCATCCTTTGATTTTAAACTTCACACACCTTCCTCCTCACCTTTTGAGGACAATTGATTAAAACATAGAACCATGTGATTAACCATCACAGTCATAGCCCAATACTAAATATGGGTACCACGGTTCTACCCATATCATGGTTCTCATGGATACTTTTCATCTCTAACATGATGGAATCCCATGGTCATTGTCTCTCAAAACCACACCCTTTCGCATATCATTGACTTTTTTGTGTAAATTTTTACCCTCATAAAGGTAAACTTCTGAACCTAATTAGATTGGTCCATGTCTAAACATATTTCATCTTGAAACAATTAATTGGGTCATTATCTTAAGTATTGTAGATTACTCCCTCGAAGGATAGCTACCCAAAACCAAAATAAAAATTACCACATGTAAGGTAGACTGCTCCCGTGAAGGATAGCTATCAAGAACATTAAAATAAAGCCAATAAGCTTAGACCAATCCCTCAAAGGATGGCTAAGTTGACTTTGTCAAAAGTAGAGCAATTTCATGGAAGCTTCTCACATCGCTTAGCTTCTCATATACAATAATAAATAAAAAGACACACTACCACAAAAAATCTACAATCACAATCAGCTTTCACATGGAGACTTCCCACATTGATTAGTCTACATCTAACATACAAAATAGACTTGTCTATTACCATTCTTAGGCCAACTATAGAAGGGGAAAAATAATTCATATGAGGTTATCATACATATCACCCATTACCCTTCACACCACCTATCACCCATCTTCCTTTTTGACTATTTGTAAATCAAGGGATTAAGAGCTTACTTGACACCTTGTGATCATGAAACCTTTTTTTATCAACTAATGACTGCTCATGCGCAAAATTTGAAGGACTTATATTCATTAAGCTGATCTCACTTTGGGTCTATTTTTAATCCTTGTCAAAAATAAATCATTAGGTCCTATTCTTATATTAATGTGCATGGTTGATGTTTTTACCATGATTTGTATCATCCAACATTACAACAATAATGGTCATTTATGTTACATTAAGTGAGATTACAACAACCATAACCATAACCATAACATTAATAAGTATCCACACAACCTCAAGTATAATAACATTCGACCAACAATATCCAACACATTACCCTCCTATTCCTACTAGCCCATTGTCACAAGCTCTAAACATCAGATCCCAACCATTGGTAGTGTCTACTCGAACATGGTAGTTTTTTATTTTTTACCAACTTAGAGTCCATCCATAGTAGGGAATGACTATATTATATAAATATATCACCAATATCTTAGGCCACAAGGCTCCCTAATACCAAGGCCTCTTCTAAATGGGACCTCACATCTGTGGTTCCAGGCAACTGGGGCATAGGATGTAGATATGGCCACCATTTATCTAGCCTACCCATGCAGCTCTTGGGTCAAGCAAGGTCCATCCTATGTTACTCACCATGATGATAACTTCCTTGTAGAATCTCCTTGACCATCAAATAAATTCTTTACAAGTCGTCACTTCGCTACTGCCCTTAAAACTTAGCTCGTAGCGGTGGTGAACCTTGGCCACAATGACTCTGTAGATCTAGATAGACCCTAACCTCCTACAACTTGTCTCATAGTGGTAAAAACTATCTCCAAACTCCTACCCTCACATAATTTTAGAAGGTGCAACCTCTTCACAAAATCACCTCTTCTTTAGATTAACTCCATTGAAGATTATTTATGGTACTTAGCATCGTGTTCCCTTCTAATTTATCCTACCTTGCCCATCTGTATCTCTCATCCTACTAAATTTTGGATCATTATGGTAACTATTTACCAAATTACCCCATTCACTTTCACTGACACCTTCACCAAAACCCAAAACTATTGTTTTACCAAACCTTCTCCCTCAGCCCAAACTAGCCTATGTTGTCTATCAAATTGGGGTAGCTAATTTGAATACCACTCATCCAAACCTTGTTGAACTACATTGGCCTAATGTCCATGAACTATGTAGGCACTGATATATGGGTAGCTCGGCCACTAACAACTAATTCCCATCCCCTTTTTTTTCTTTTCACTCATTTCTACTGCTAACAACGCTCTCTTGCTTAGGGCATCCTACATCAAGGAAGCTTTGAATTCTTTCTTTAGCATCCTTATGTTTTAACACCATATAATACTTCCTCTTAAGTATTTTCCCCATTTTTGGGATAATTACATTGGCCTAAGGTATTTTTGGACTATGTAGGTAGCACTCAATTATTGAGGTCAACTCAGCCACTTCCTTTACTTTATTTGCCCTTCTCACCTAAAATCTATTCCTCCACTTCTCTACATATCTCCTAACCATATCCTTACCTCCAGCTTGTCAATCTCTTTTAATCACTTTTCTAGCTTGTCAATCTCTTTTAACACAAGGGTTGACAACATTCCCCATCGGTCCCCCATTACCTCCCATAAAGTTACCTCTTAGTCTACTTCGTTGGCCTCCCCATCATCTTTCCTTATGCATGTTTTGTGGCCCACTTCCCTGCCCACCTTTTGCATTTTATGCCTCTTTTTCACCTTATTACTAACCTTGCCCTTTATCTCCTTCAACTTCTTTTTCCATCCTCATCATCTCCCCTCACCCTTGGCTATTTATGATATCCCCTTTATCACTCTCTTTTCCTCACCCATTCCACATCATACTGTGCATCTTGAAATCTTTCTATTTATTTTGTTGCTGCACTTTTTATTTATATGTACCACCACTCTCTGCCATTCTGCCACTCTTCCCACTGTACCCATTTTCCATTCTTCCTATTTTCTTTTCTCCCATCCTTTCATCTTTTTTATCTTCCCCTTTTTCCTCCACAACTAGTTTCTCCCTAGGTATTTATCATTTGAGAAGCCTTCCATAATTTCCATTTTCTTCTTATCTCTTTTTTCCTATGGCCCTTTTTACATTCCCCTTTTCCTCTTTCCATCTTGATACTCACTTATTTTTTACATATGTGTGAGTATCCGTGCTTTGTGTCCCTACTTAAATTCTTCCTTTTTGTTCTTATCATCTATGATCTTCATCCCTTAGTTTCATCTCACTCCCTTTCATTGTGTCCCCATATTTATTTACCACCTCACCATTTTTTTAGCTTGTCAATCTCTTCTAATCACCCCTTCAGCTTGTCAATCTCTTGTAACAAGCTGATTAACACCTACCTTCTCTCTTCACCTTCTTCTCCACCTATCCCTTGCTTCCCCTCATTCTTCACCCCTTTCCCATTTTCCATCCCATTCTCATCTCCAAAACCACCATCTACTTTACTTCATTATTCCTCTCCTTGCATATCATCACCCATGCTTACTTAGTCAAGATACCACCTGCTTCTTCCCTCTCCCGTCATCTTCTTTGTGTCCTCATTTCACTCCTTTTTTCCTCATGTTTGCTTTTCTTCCATTTATTTTATTGTTTTTCATTTTCATCACCAAACTATTTTCTCTTTTGTCTTTTTTAGACTTATTTTCAAACCTTTCATGGATGCCCATATCCGTCATTCTTCCCTTACCCTTCATGATTGTTACACTTCTCTCCCCATCCATTTGAATTCTCTAATTTGTCATTCTTTAGTGCATTTCTCACCCCCAATAATCTACCTTTTATTTTTCTTCTCTTTTCCCCATTTCATTTCATTTTTTTGTCTCCCTTGATGCCCTTCCTTGTTCTTCCCGACCTATATGACCATGCCTAACTTCTTACATCCTTCTCCACCTTCATCTTTATTTGTGACATTATTGTTTTCTCTTCATCCATATCCTAGTCCACTTTTATCTCATCCCTTATTAGATCTCCCTTATGTTCTCCAATTTCACCTCCACCTCTTTAGAGTGCAATCACCAATTGTACTGCTTCTGCATACATCTCCTTATCTACTTCCTTGTATCCTCCATGCCTTTGCCTTAATTAATGAAATCTAGTTAGGTTAATTAATTTAGGAACATCCCTTTCTTCCTTTAATGCTTCTATATTTTGCACTTAGACTCTCTTTTTTGTCCCTCTCCAACTACTCCCTTCACCCTCCCTATCACCTTTTTCCTTTTCAACCCTCTACCCATTTTGAGCATGCTATGGCTTCCAAGGTCTTCCACTCAATTTTGGTTTACTATAAGATATATACCAATCATAAATCTCTATAACATAATTGGATAGGACCATGGGCTTGTACGACGAACCAACAAACTTGAGCATTGTTTAGCCATCAGGATGAAAATTCCTTCCCCACCTCTTTTGATCTTACCTATTTTTAACCCCTTTTACTCTAACCTTCAAAGATGTTAGAATCAAATCTGAAACCACCTTCAAATGGAAGATTTGGAATACCCATGTGGGGATGATATCTACTCCCTCTCACACACCCTAACCTTCCAATCAATAATTTCCCTTGATTCTCCCTTTCAAACTACATCTTATGCCTTGCAATAGCCCTACTCTTTAACTGCAATCCATAACCTTCTCCCTCAATTAATTAATGTTATTATTATTCACCTCACTACATATTTTAAAACCCCTAAGCATATTTCTCTAAATTCCCTCAAAAACTCAATGCTTACTTATTTTGGGGACCCACTGACTCAAGGGTCAAGGGTTTGAATCTTCACCACTTCTTGTTTATCCACTCTGCTACTATGCTTCCCTAAACCGTTGAATAATAACCTTCCATATATTTTTAATGACATTTTTGTGGAATGTGCATAATGTCAGCTTATTTGGATGGTGATAAAAAAACTCATCAGATCACCATGGTAATTTGAGTGGTTCTAGATTTTATAAATCTTGGTATCACATATTTTTACCTTTCCTTTTCTTTATGATGGTGGTAGAAACATCACTCTTAAAATTGATTATCCATGGCTACAGATTCCTTTTGAATATTTGATGCAATCATCTAATTGCATCCTAGCTCACCTTAGCCACCATTTCTACCACACCCATTAGAAACTATTTGATATCTAATTGGGATAACCAATTTAACCAACACCCTTGACCTCAAAAGAACTAAATTTGGCTTGACATTATTTTTGGATTCTAGTCATTATAAAGAATTTATAATTTATTGGCCTAGAGTAGAATTCTCTTCAAGACATTTGATTAAAAAAATTGTGTTTTTAGGTTGCTCCAAATATTTTTTTGTATCAAAATTTTATATGGTAAAAACATTATTCATTGACAAAAATGTGATGAAAACAACTAAAATATAACTCACAGTACTCAACACCCAATTGATAAGTAATTGAGCTAGTGATGAAGTCTTTTGTGAATCAATTCGACAAGTTATAACCACTCCCACATATTGTATACCTTTGTATAACCCACTATATCTACTTACAGTTTATGAGTCATAAACTAGAGATTCAATTATCAAATAAAAAATTATTTGAAACATGGCATCTAGCAACCCATGAAAAAATATAGTACAAATATCCCTACATACCTAATCCCTAAAGACCCCATAATCTGAGCCACCTAATAAAATTTATTATTTAGACCCCTAATCCTTACATTGAATATCAGACCAATTACATTATTGAATTGATAAGTTATGGAAAAAATTACTAACCCAACAAGCAGGATCCAACAGTAGAATGCTTCTATTCTTAAATAGTTTCAAAATCTCCTAAGCCTCAATCCATACATCAAATTACTTTAAAATGGTGACCTTGCTACCATTATCCCTAATGAATTTATCAATATGCAATAAAGCTAATGTAATAATTATTTCTAAGGACATGAAGCTCATTAATGCTATGTATGTTCCATCATTCATATATAAATGCTATGTATGTTCCATCATTCACATATTCATTATTGCTTGAATAATTTATAGCCAAAATAATGAATCCTCTTACCATATTTCCAAAGCTTATAATGCTATAAAATAAGGAGATATGGACTCCTTTTTATCTTATATTAGGTAGGAGGTCATGATGTTTCCATGGCCAGCTCGTAATAGCCCTACTCCCATCCCAACAAGGCCCGTATAATTATTAATAATGTTTTGTTATAGTTGTAGTTATAGTATAGGAATGAAGTTTCATAAAGGACACAATTAGAATAACATGTCAAGAGGTTCATATTAGGGGTAAGTATGTTATATATTCTACCACCTAATATGCCAAAAACTGTAAAGGTTATTGCATGATGCCCACATCTAAGCAAAAAAATTTAAGAAGGGAGTCATTGGGATTAAGACCAATGGTTATAAAAATAAAAAGATGGACATTATATTTGGGGGAATAAAATAAAAAATCATAAAGCTTATATAAAATCATAAAGCATAAAATAAATAAACCATGACCATTTGAGGATCCCATTATAAATACGTTAATATGTATAAGGCTTTTTGTAAATCATTTTCGTTCTTGGTGATTTTATTTATTTCTCATCTATATTTTTATAGTTTATTTTTTATTTTGTTGTTGTAGATCAAACATTTTTTATTTAGTTTGAAGAGAATGTGATATTTTCTCTAAATCTATATCAAGAGGAAGGGCTAATGGTGTTTTGCTAAGGTTTCAATAGTTATTAGCATGTAGCATGTATAGTTATTTTTTAGTTATTTTTTCAAAGTTGGAGAGTTTGTCTTACAATAAACTAGGTTTTACTTTGGGAATACTCTGGGTCTATAGCATGTATACTCTATAATTTTAAATTAGAGCTTCAACCTAAAATTTTTTGTAATGTTTTTATTTTTAGATAATGTGCCTGGGTTGTGATTTTAAGACAAAAAAAATGGTGAACACCTATCCAGAGGAAGGGCTAAAGGAAAGCACATTTTTAAGAACTTCACCCAAATTTTTTATTTTTGGATTTTATTTTTTCTTGCATTTTAGAAAAAGTTGGGCTAGGGTTTCATTTTGGAAGTTAGCAGTTCATTCACGAAGCTAAGGTTTTTTGTAAAATATTTAGAGATTTTTTATGGGTTGGAGCATTTAAATATTTTTTCAATGTTGGCAAATCATTTTTTCAATAAACAATTTTTTTTTGTTAAATATTTTTGGGCTCTAGCATGTATATTAAATAAGAGATTCAGCCTAAATAATGTAGGGTTTTAAATTTTATTTGATCACTACCTCATTCATGTTTTGATATGGATGAAGAATGAAGGGTCCTTAGGGAAATATTTAGGGCTTTCACCACAATAATGTAAGGTTTTAATGGAATCATTATCTTAGATAAAACTTAATTTATGTTTTTTGACAAAAAAATATTAGTCTCTACTTTTAACAAAATCTAGTCAACATGGTTTTATTGAATAAATTTAAATTTCTTATCAAATGTTGAGGGTTTTATTAATAAAGTGTTTTATGTTTTATGTAGCCAAAATCTGTGACACTTCAAATTTGTAGGCAATATAAAAGAAAACCATCATGAAATTTTTAGTTGTGGGGAATATGCTCTCAAATCTAATTTGGTAGGTTTCACCACTTATTTTTTGGTAGTGGAAGGATGTTATTTGATTACAATTTGAAAAAAAATCACTTGTTATGCACGTGATTCATTTTATGTGTGAAGAACATATGTACTTATAGATGTTTATCTTATTATTATAAAAGATTAATTTATTATTTGGCATTTGGGATTCATATTTTATTCTTTATTTAGAAAGAAATTAAGTTTACTTTGGATTATCTTCTATAATTTGTGAAAAACATATTTGATTTGTATAGGGATTTCTGATTTTGTTGGGAAAATAGATGTTTAATTTTTTTGATTTAGAAAATATTTCAAGTTTTCCATATTGGGTGGATCTTTATCTTTAAAATTTACATTGCATTTAATTCTTGGGCACTAGATAAATGCCTTTATATTTTGTGTATGCATCTCCACCAATTTTATAATAATTTTAAACTCGATTTGCTTATCATTATGGGTATTTTTGATAAATAATAGATATATAGTTTATGTTTTTTTTTTTTTAAATAATTTTTTATGTCTAGTTAGTGATTCAGTCAATGTCCAACTTTTGATTTTAAAAATAATTATACTTTTGGGATTTATATGGATTGTTATATTTTTTATTTTCATTTATTGGCTTTATGTGATTTTTGGTAGCTAAATGATGTTAGCATTTTTTTTATCAAGTGGATGTTGGTCTTGTGATTGGCTTAATATTAGGTGTTTTGAGAGAATTTCATGTTCTCTATTGGTGAAGTTTTTTTTTTTAATATTACATTAACCACTTTTCTCAAAATGTGGTTGGGTTTTTTTGTTTATGTATGGGTGGTTTGTTACAAAACAGGTTAAATTTTCTTGCATCTTTAATTTGTCTTTTGAATTTGATTATGTTTAATCCCTTGTTTGATAGCAATTTTTTGTGCTTCCATGATAGGCTTCTCATCTTTATTATTCATATTCTTTGTGATTATTATTGGTATTAAGTTATTTATGGATGCCCATTCTTCTTGTGAATTGTTATTGTGACCTTTTTCATAGGAATAATTGTCAGGATCCTACTCCTTAAGAGTACACTTGATTACCTTTGTATAAGCAACTAAACGCGGAATTAAACCAGAAGTAATATGTAACTAGAATTCAGAGATAACACAGAATATGAGAAATAATACAATCTGTATTAACACTCTTCTAGAAGGAAATACAATGAAGAAATATCACTCTTCTCACACCTCTTGGGTGTACATTAATTCTCCCTCAAGAGTTCTCTCTCTCAATAAATTACAATCACAACTCAATAACCAAGTTGTTCCCTCCACCAGTTAGTGACAATTAACCCAATGGTTATTGTTGCCTACTGCTAGTCCACCAAGTACCATCGAGTACTCCAAGTAGATCTCCTTGATCTTGCACACCTACAGATCTAACTGATCTTACTTACCATGTAGATCTCCCTGATCTTGCTACCTGCAGATCAACTGATCTTACACTTAGAAGGATCTCTTCCTTGTCCTTGATTACAATACAGCCCCATGGGTCTCTTAAATAGATCCCAAACCAAATAATAATTAGACTTCCCAATTACAATAATTAGAAATATAGACTCAAGACTAAAATTAGACTTTACATGCAAACTGACTGTCTGTCTAAAATTAGACCAGTTCTGGAAACATACAGGTGACCGACGTTAGTTCCTGTCTGACCGATGTCGGCTGACCACTAACCGATGCCAGTTACTATGTAGCTGAAGATGACCAACGACGGTTGGCCTAACCAACATCAGTTACTTTGAAACTCAACAACCTCCACCATTTGCATAACAGTGAAGCTTTTAGCTCCACAATCTAACAATCTCGCACTTAGAGATAAACAACTGCACTTGTACCTGTACTTGTACAACAACATCCTCTAATTTTATTTTTGGCTTGTATCCCCATCTTCAAGTTCAGTCTTGAAGACCAACATAAGTTGAATGAAGATTTAATTTCTCCTTTGTTCTCGGCTTTGTTAACATATCTGTAGGGTTTCTATCCGTATGGATCTCTCCCAGTTTCAACTGTCCATCCTCCAATACCTATCTAATGAAGTGGTACTTAAGCTATATATATCTGGTTCTTGAATGAAAGGCTGAATCCTTTACAAAATGAATTGCTCTTTGACTATTATTGTATAATCTGCAACTCTCTTGCTCTTTTCCCAACTCTTCCATGAACCAAGTCATCCATATCATTTCTTTTCTAGCCTCTGTGACTGCAACAACCTTTTGCATCTCTGAAATCTAGCTAACCGCCATTCCACCAACAGTGAACACATATCCTATGGTGCTTCTCCTATCATCCAAGTCACCTACCATATCCGAATCTACATGCCCATGTAGATAAATGCTTGACCTTGCATAACATAAATACCTACTGTTGGTCTCTCTCAAATATCTGAGAATCCATTGAACTGCTTTCCAATGCTCCTTTCCTGAATTAGCCATAAACTTGCTGATAACTCCCACTGTTTGGGTAATATCAGGTCCAATACATACCATGTACTCAACCTCATCATGTGATTAGGACACTGGTCATAGCTCAGCTTGAACTGTCCAACCATAGGTGTGCTTACCGGTTTTGCATCCTACAAATTGAACCTCTCCACTACCTTATTCACATAATCCTCTTGAGACAAAATCAGCCTATGATTTTCCCTGTCTCTAGAAATACTCATGCCAAGGATTTTCTTTGCTACTCCTAAATCCTTCATGGCAAATGTGTGAGCTAATTTTACCTTTAGCTCAGTAATTACCTACATGTGTGAACCTGCAACAAGCATATCATCTACATACAACAATAGGATAATATAACTACCATTATCCAATCTAGTAAAATAAACACAATGGTCACATTGACATTGACTAAAGCCATGCTTTGTCATAAACCTGTCAAACCTCAAATACCACTATCCTGGAGCTTGCTCAAGACCATATAACTTGGCCTTCTATCTCACCTGTCCATTCTCTCCTTTCTTTAACCTATAAATCTATTTGTCTTTCAGTACTTTCTTTTTGGCTGGCAACTCTACCAAATCCCACATTTGGTTCTCTTCCAAGGAATCACTTTCCTCATTCATGCCATGCTCCCACTATTTCCTAGATTCTACCTGCATTGCCTCTTCAAAACTTTTTGGTTCTCCACCATCAGTGAGCAACAAGTAGTATAAAGAAGGGGAATAATGAATTAGAGGTTTAATTACCCTTTTAGTCCTCCTTATGGGCATTTGAGACTCATTTACAGCTTACTGTCTGCCCAAATTCTCTGTCAATGACCAATCCTGGTCAACTCTCGGTCTGCACCTGACCGACGTCGGTTCCACCTGACCGACCTAACCGATGTCAATTTTTACATGATCGACATCAGTTTCCACCTACCTGACATCACCAACTTTGGTCTCCATCAGACCGACATCGATTCTTACCTGATCGACGTCAGTCACTACCTGACTGATGTCAGTGTCTGTGTTTTCCTGTGAGTGATGATTTTTACCCACGAGCTTATTTTGTATCATAACCTTGTCTAAATCAACACTGCCCTACTTAAAATTATTTAGCCTCTTGAGCTGATCACTGTCCATCACCTTCTCCTTGAAAACCATGGCTTTCCAGTTCTTCAATGTGTTAAAAACATCAAATTTCCTCTTTATGCAATAAACCCAATCCTTTCTTGTAGCATCAGAAACATAATGCCGTGATCCTCCAATAGAAGCTCCCTGAGCTAGTCCCCACACACTTGCATGAACAAGCTCCAACATGTGCTTCTTCTTTGTTGACCCAGTTGTGAGAAACCTCACTTTCACTTAGTTCCCAAAGATACCATGCTCATAAAAATCTCGATCTATGCTTTTCAAATATGAACTCTTACCATTTGACTTAAGAAAATGCATTCCCTTCTCACTCATGTGACCAAGTCTACAGAGCCACATCTTTGCATCTACATTTGAAGTAGATAAAATAGAAGGAAAATCAGTAATACAAGTAGATAGATAAAGTGTAACTACTTTCTTACCTCTTGCTAATACAAGTGCACCCTTGGAAACTTTCCAAGATTTTACTGTGAGAGTTACTGTGCAACCCTCATCACCCAACTTTCTTGCAGAAATTAGACTCCTCTTCAAGATGGGAACATGCATGACATCCTTCAACACCCATATGTTGCCACTCTACAAGTTTAGCTGCACTTTCCCTTTGCCAACAATTTGACAAGGCTTACCATCCCCTAAATAAATTTTTCCAAAGTCTCCATGGACATAATCATGAAAAATTCTCTATTTGGGGTTGCATGAAAAGAGGCACCATAATCTAAAACCCAAGATTCTACTTTATCCAAAGAACATATAAGAGCATTCTGTGCAACAATACCTGCATCATTTACTTCTTTATTTCCTTCATGCTGATCTTTTACCAACTAACAATCTTTCTTTACATGCCCTTTCTTTCCACAATTCCAACAGGTTATACTGCCATATCTGGATTTGGATCCACTGCCTATCTTTGACCTTGATTTTCCTTGCTCGACCTTCTCTCTTTGCTTTCCCCTGCTTTCAACACTTAAAGCATTACTTGATGATTCTCCTGTGCTTTTCCTATGAATTTATTCAATCAAGATTACACTAACAACATCATCAATTTTTAAGATATTTGAAGCAGATGCAGTATTACTTACTGCCATTACCAAGCTATTCCAACTTTTAGGTAAAGAGCATAAGATTAAGAGAGCCTTAATTTCATCATCAAAAACTATTTTGATTGAATTTAACTGGTTTACCAAACCATGAAAATCACTAAGATGACTATATACCGATCCACCTTCCTACATTTGCAAATTAGATAATTGCTTCATAAGAAATACCTTATTCGAAGTTGAGGGTTTTTCATGTAAATTTTCCAAAGATTCTATTAACTCTACCATTGTCTTTGCCTGAGATAAGTTGGAAAACATAGAAGCTGCCAATGTCAGCCTTATAGCTCCAAAAGCCTTTCTGTCAAGAACCTTCCATTCTTCATCTTGCATATATGTGGGCTTGCTTGCAACCCCACCCAATGGTAAGTACATATCTTTTTGATATAGATAATCTTCTATCTGCATCCTCTATAATTGATAATTCTTGCCATTGAATTTCTCCATTCGTAGCATACTTTCTTCTGCCATTGCTTTACTCCCACTCAAACAGAAACCCCTGTGAGTGACCTGTAATCAACAAACACTTAACACACTCTGAAACTAAGGTGTTAGTGAACCAAGCTCTGAACTAAGCTCTGATGAACCTATAGCTCTGATACCAATTTTTAGGATCCTACTCCTTAAGAGTACACTTGATTACCTTTGTATAAGCAACTAAACATGAAATTAAACTAGAAGTAATATGTAACTAGAATTCAGAGACAACACAGAATATGAGAAACAATACAATATGTATTAACACTCTTCCAAAAAGAAATACATTGAAAAAATCTCACTCTTCCCACACCTCTTGGGTGTACAGTAATTCTCCCTCAAGAGTTCTCTCTCTCAATCAATTACAATCACAACTCAATAACCGAGTTGTTCCCTCCACCAGTTAGTGACAATCAACCCAATGGTTGTTGTTGCCTACTGCCAGTCCACCAAGTACCACTGAGTACTCCAAGTAGATCTCCTTGATCTTGCACACCTACAGATCTAACTGATCTTATTTACCATGTAGATCTCCCTGATCTTGCTACCTACAAATCAACTAATCTTACACTCAAAAGGATCTCTTCCTTGTCCTTGATTACAATACAGCCCCATGGGTCTCTTGAATAGATCCCCAACCAAACAATAATTAGACTTCCCAATTACAATAATTAGAAACGTAGACTCAAGACTAAAATTAGTCTTTACATGCAAATTGACTATCCGTCTAAAATTAGACCAGTTCTGGAAACACACAGGTGACCGATGTCGGTTCCTGTCTGATCGATGTCGGCCGATCCCTAACCAATGCCAGTTATTGTGTAGCTGAAGATGACTGGCGTCAGTTGGCCTGACCGACGTTGGTTACTTTGACACTCAGCAACCTCCACCATTTGCATAACATTGAAGATTTTAGCTCCACAACCTAATAATAATCTCTTGCATTCATGGATTTTTGATCTATATGCTTGTGCCCCTTGACTGATTATATTAACCTGTGGACCCTTGCTTGAACCTTTCAATATTTTTTGCCCATGCATGTTCCTAAAAAGGTTTGTTAGTATTTTTATTTGAATATCTCTAAAGTTAAATCTCTTGTAGATTTTTAAAAACATGTTTTGTAAAATTGTTTATATTTGCTAAACTTTATATTTTTTTTATTGGAAATACTTGTAAATTATATAAGACCTAAACATTATTTTTATATAATTTGAATAGTGGAAAAAGACTAAAATTTGAAAAGGTGTGAGAATTATGCACTAGTAAATAAATGCAATTTTTGTATTAAGAAAATATGTAAGACATAGCTCAAAGACATCAAGTTTGAGGGAGCCCATATTATGTAAGAAAATGAAACAACTGGTTCTTTTTATTTGTTTTTTCTATTCAAAATTTAATTTCATTATTATTATGTGTCACTTCCTAATTATTACCCCCAAAAAAATATTGTGTGTCACTTTCTAATTATTACCCCAGAAAAAATGTATTGTGTATCACTTCCTAATTATTAACTTTGTTATGATGCTTAATTTTTTTATTGTTATTGTATTCATAAATACAAATCCCTCCCCCCTAAAAAAAATCCATTCTTCATTTTAAAAATAGGAAATAAAAATCTTATCATTAAAAAATGTTTAAAACTAGGAAATAAAAATCTTATGATTAAAAAATGTTAAGTAAAAGTACATCTAGTTCATTTATTTATTGTTTATAATAAATGTAAATATTTTGATGCCCAATTTAGTACTAAATCTTTTCATTTTAGATACATAGAGTTGATTGGATGCAAAAATATTCACAAAACTATTTTTAAGGCATACCACCTTCAATTATTAATTATATGTATTTTATATTAAGGGTTGTTATAATTTATGGATTGCAAATAAATATTAAGAAACTTAATAACAAAGTTTAATTAAGACAATTATTGTGGCTCATTTGCAGATTATGAAAAATTATTACTAAAATTTGATAATTTAACCACATGGTCTACCTAAGACACATCATAGAATCATAAAAGTGGCACTTCTTGTTAAGTGTGTATCTAAAAACTAAGTTTAATTAATCCATTTCTCTACAATTCAATATAAATTATTAAAAAAACACAATCATCATTTGCATTGTTTTCATTTTTCCCCTGTAATGTGTTTTTAAGAATAAGTCCCACCTAGAATCATCTTTATAAATTTATTTATTTCAAATTCTTATTTGCAACATAAAGGTATTGCAGCCTAAGAAAAGAACATAAATTCCAAATGTGACATCTTGAGAAGTCACCTTGCATTAAGATAATTACAAAAATTGTTAAAAATAAAAGCATTGACAATACATGTAGATTATTTGAAAACACCTAGAGGAGGCTAATACAATTTATAATGTATGGGTCATGAATAAATATTTTGAATGCTAAGCAGTTTAATCATACAAATAAATATATGTTATATTTTTATATACACTGATACAATGTACAATTTATAATTTACATGAAAAATATATAGTATGCAAATTACTAAGCTTATAACTATTGACAGCCTATGATAATTTTTACATATCATATATGATCTCGAAACATAAAAAAAAAACTACATCTTATCAATTTACAACCTTGGTTTCATGAAACTCAATCATAAACAATTTTAATACAAAGACAGAGACTAACCATTATGTGGCCCTTAATTACTCATGCACCGACTAAAAGTAAAATTGAATTTCACACCGATAAATTCATTGTTAATGTTAAGGATGTTTTCTCATGCACCTTAATTTAATATAGAAAATTACATTAAGAATTTACTCTTACAAATTTGGTTAAAATTGGAATAATATAAATTTATTAAACAATTGAATGATTATAATTATTATATTTATATAAATGAAATATTTCATAAGAACATATAAATGAGTATTACTTAATTTTTAGGGGTTAAATTTTAGAGATGTTAAGGTCATGTTTTGTCAAGGCTCTTACTGATTAAAGAAAAATATTTATTTATGTTAAACTTATAGTACAATGTCTTGGCAGGGATTATAAATTTATAGATATGACATGTTATATTTGAAAGATGACATAAAGTTATTAGAAAAAAATTTAATTTTTAATTTTTATTTTTAAAAATCATTTTAACTCTATTTTTAATTTACCCAGCTCTAAAATTTTAGGTCATTATTACAAATGGTGGTACCATCAATTATTTTGGAAAAATCCATAGCATTAAACTTACTATGGGAGATTACTTATTAGGTTCCCCTATGTTTACTATTCCCATAAGAGGCACTTACATTATTTAGGAGTGCAATGGCTCACCACTTTGGGCACTATTGAGATGAATTTTAAGAAACTATTCATGAGGTTCCATTCAGAAGGTAGGATCTTTGAACTAAAGGCGATAGAAAAATCACACAATAAAAGTTGCATCAAAAGATTCATTCACAAACTAGCCAAAAGTACAAAGGAGGTACATTATATAGTGAGAAATTAGGTCACCAAAGAGGCAAAAACTCAACTGCATATTATAAAATACATTAAGTGTATTTTCCCCTAATTACAGTAATAGCTCTAAGCAAGCTAATTAACAATCGTGTAGGTAAAATTACAATGGTAAAAATCCTACACCAATAACCCCTTGAAGTGTAGCTTAGGTGGGTAAAAGAATTAGGTTCTAAAAATGAGGCATGTTGAGGCACCCAAACATAATACAACTCCCATAAAGTGAAGAAAAGGAGAAAACCCATACGATAAAACTCCTCCCCAAAAAAAGATCAAAGAAGATAAAAGGGTTAAAAATCCACACACTAGAGTCTACAACTGCTTGAAACCATCATATGTCCTATAATAGAGTTCTCAGGAGTGATAATAGATTAGAAGTAGATGTAGCAAAGAGTGGACCACATTGTAATAATGAATGTGTTGGCCATGTGATTGATTGATATTCAACCAATTTTTTATTACCATACAAGTAACTATTCTCCTCATGCAAGGTAGGAGGGATAATTTCTCTATGTAATGATGGTGCAATGAGAACAAAGGCTAAGAAGGATTGTGTAATGCCTTGTAACTATGGAATAGACTGTTTGATTTCTAAAGATTCTCAATCTATTATTTCTTATAATGTACTTTCAAGCATTAATAATACTCAACCCCTTAAGGTGGTGGGTTTATTCAATAAATAGAAGGTGGCTATGTTAATTGACTCTAGGAGTACACAACTTCATCAACAATAAGTTGGCTACTCATTTGAACTATTTCATTAACCCAACTCCAAAATTTTAGGTCATGATTATAGATGGTGGCATCTTTAATTATTTCAAAAAAATTGATAGTATTAAGCTTACTATGGGAGACTACTTATTATATTCCCCTATGTTTACTATTCTTATGGGAGAAATTTGCATTGTTTTTGGTGTGCAGTGGCTCACCACTTTGGGTACTATTGAGATGAATTTTTAAGAACTATTCATGAGGTTCTATTCAAAAGGTAGGACCTTTGAGCTGAATGTGATATAAAAATCAGCACAATAAAAGTTGCATCAAAATATTCATTCATTGATTAGCTAAAAATTCCAATACGTACATTATATAGTGAAAAAAGTAGGTCACCAAAGAGGCAACAATTACAAAATAAAGTAAGTGTATTTTCCCCTAGTGACCTTAATAACTCTAAGAAAGTTGACTAACAATCATGTAGGTAAAATTAAAAATGGGAAAAAACTTACACCAATAACCCCCTGAAGTATAACTTAGGTGGGTAAAAGAATTGGGTCCCAAAAATGAGGACTGATGAGGTGCCCAAACATAATGCAACTCCCATAAAATGAAGAAAGGGAAAAAACCCATAGGATAAAACTTCTCCCCAAAAAGATAGCAAATAAGAGAAAACGGTTAAAAATCCACACACTAAAGTTTGTAACTTCTTAAATCCATCCTTTATCCTATAATGGAGTTTTCAAGAGTGACAATGGATTAGAAGTAGATGCAGTGAAGAGTGGATCACCTTGAAATAGTGAATGTATTGTTATGTGCTTGATGGATCTTAACCCAAGGTTTTATTACT
Source organism: Torreya grandis (assembly GCA_037957365.1). Taxonomy (NCBI): domain Eukaryota; kingdom Viridiplantae; phylum Streptophyta; class Pinopsida; order Cupressales; family Taxaceae; genus Torreya; species Torreya grandis. Next base: position 272,087 of record JARHVA010001845.1, read on the forward strand.
ATACAAGTAAATATTCTCCTCATGTAAGGTAGGAGGGCTAATTGCTCTATGCAATTATGGTGAAATGGGAGTAAGGATTAAGGACTATGGAATGCCTTGTAACTGTGAATAAATTATCTAATTTCTGATGTGTCATGGATCAATATACCTATTCTTTGTAATGTTTAAAGTGGACCAAAGGTAAGTTGATCAAGAAATAACTCCTCAATATCTATAAGGTGACAAGGAGATGGTGTAGGTGTGTCCCCATCATTATTGTAATCATCTATGCTAAAATAAGAGTCATCAATATCAAAGGTGTGCTTAGGCTTAGAAATGTCATCATGTTTAGGTCAGTTTGAAAAAGAATAATATGAAGGAAAGTTAAGAGAAAAATGTGAGAATTTATATAGTTTATTCTAATGATAAGTCATTCCCACTGTCAATATAGTATCATTGTGTAACTTGCTAACATACAATAAATTTGGAGTGAACTCAAATAACATGCTTGGAACAAAGTGAGTGATCCAGTAAACTGATGGAATTTTTTTTGAAAGTGAGGGAAGACTTAGAAAATTATTGAATTTTCCACCAAACACTTCAATATACCCTCTCTTAAGAACCTTTATAAAAGTGTCATCACCTATTTTTATAGAGGATATGTTAGATGGTTCTAAGGAACTGAACTCCATCTATGAAAAAGCCATGTGATGTGAAGAGCCAGTGTTAATGACCCATGTAGGAGTTAGAGGTACAACTTCAACTAGGGCCTTTCCCTTTAATTTCCCCTTACAATTTCCTTTTGCCTTTTTTTACCATGATCATTTGCCTTAGAGGATTCATGGGTTGATGAACTCTAATTGGAAGAATTAGGGACATTGATATTTTACTTCTCGAACATCTTAGTTAGTTGGTGAATCTTATTCTTCAAACATTTTATTTAATCATGCTTTCCTGATAAAAAACCACATTAGATCCTATTTTTTTAAGAATTAACACTATAAGCAGAGGTCTGATCATTTGATTTATAGGTGGGAGGATTTACATCCTTCTCTTGATCCTTTTTTATATGTTTCTTCTCTCTATTGTTTGAAGCTTTCTCTATGTTAGCAATAAGTGCATGATATTGTGAGGACTTCACTGTGCCCATCTATATTAGCTTTTATTACTCATGAATTAAGTTATAAAAAAGTATCTAAAAATGGCATCTTTCATGCCATTCTAAGAGCACTTTTTGTGTCATGAAAGGTGGACACAAACATATAATAGTTTGGATTTATTTTGAAGAGTATAGGTAGAACAAGTTGATCATCTTTCTTATCTATTCCATATTATTTTAACAACAACCTTAGAGATCTAAATTTGGGGAAGAAAACTTGTAGGATGTCAAAGTATATTGGGCTCAAATTGATGAGCTCATTATCCATCTCGTGGCCTCTCATCACATTCTACTTTTGAAAGAGCTTTACTAGTGTGGTCCATATTTTATTAGGTGTTGTAGTAGATTCTATGTGAAATACTAGATCAAGGGAGACATAAAGACATAAAAGTCCATAAAATTTATCATAATGGTTAAACCTTTTAATTTACCCTAATTCTATTCTGGGTTTAGTTTCTTTACCCATTGTAATTTAATGAAAACCCTTGGATTGAAAAATGATTTCCATTTATAATGATTAAATGGTGTGAGAGGACTTAATGAACTTGAATCCATAGTGTAGAAAAGAGTTTGTTGTAAATAGTAAAGATGAAATATAGAAAATAAAAATTGTACAATACCACATAGTACTCCCTTGTAACTATTAGAGTGACCCCCCTTAATTTTTCAAATATAAGCATGCTTGTATATATGTCATTCACAAAAAAGAATGCATCTTGAGCAAATCGTGCATACGTACAAAAAAATGGAGGCACATCATGGTCAATTAATAATACATCTATGAGAGTAAAATAATTGGTTTAAAGGGAGTAGTAGTGGGTCTAAAATGATCACCAATGCATATAACATGAATGAACAAGAAATTTTGAAGAAGATAACACTCAATTCTGAGGTACTGATCAAAAGATATGTATGTTTGAAAAATATTGGTCATATTAAAAATTTGGGTGGAAATAGTGGTGAAATTTTTTGAATCAACTTCCCAAAAAAAACTTAAGGCCCATTTGAGAAAAATGTTGAAAAAAATGAATAAATTTTTACAAAAAAAACTTAAGGGCCCTTGGAATAGAAGTTAAACATATTTGGGTTGGAAGTGACCAGGGGATAAGAACTAGGATGGGTGTTCCCCCTCCTCTTTTGATTGATTTTATTTATATGGGAGTGACATCACCTCAAAAATGCTTCTTGTTTTCAAATGAATAGTGATAGAATTCACTATCTTAAATTTGATGTCCATGTGGCCATTATCAAAATTTTGGATTTGTTACGGATCAAATGTGTACCCTTTGGGAAAGGGTTCTTCAGGCCCTTTCCAGCTTGAGTAGAACTATGGGAACAACCCCAAGATATGGATTGCCTAAGGTGGGGATAAACCTCTATAAAATGTTAGATTCCTCTTTATGCTTACTTAAACTAATGCTAGACTAATGATTTACAAGGAAAAGTGTTAGAGAGAGAATCAATTCTCCTAAAAAGGTTTAAACGGTGATGCACCAAAGTTAAATATATACTCATATAATCTTGAACACACACACCGGATTATCAAAAGATAACTATGGTTTACTCAATCTCACAATCTCACTAATTACATAAATATTTCATGAAAGAGGTTTCAAATAAAATACTAATCTAGAACTACAAGTTATCTTGAAAACACCTTCAAAAAGGCAAGTAGAAGGACAACAAATTAGGAAGAATCTCCTTCACAAATTCACTATACATAATCATGCTAAACACTGATTAAAGATAAGAGACAGGCTAAGATTTGATCCTATTTTTTCAAAAGGTAGTTCTTACAATATTTTGATAGGGTTTAACCTTATCAAATGAGCACACTTTTGAAAGAGTCTCGATGAGTATACTTATCTCAGAAAAGAAAATTCTAAATTATAAAATCTACGAACCCTTTCAATGTGAATGAAACCAATATATATAGGGGAAGAGAGAGAAAATAAAAATGGTGAGAGCACATTATCAGAAAAAGAACACTTTATCTTGGGTTATTAATTGAACCTAAGTCACTACCTTGATCCTTAGCCAATGAAAGCCTTGCCACTTTTTTGATCAATCAGTACACTATTCGTGGCTTATTGAGTAAAAAAGTTCCCAAAGGTTCTAAGGATATATGAAATGCTTATAGATGCAGTTCCCATCACTGGACCTATTATTTGATCCATCATGCCATCTCTCACTTGAGGACAAAATCTCATACTCATGGATCTAATCGAATAATAATTTTGTGTTTTTTAGGTGGTTACTTGTTGACATTATGACCATGTTGAAGGATGAAAACCCTTTGCATTAGTCACCTATCTACTTCACTTTCATATCTAGATCATAAGTTTATCTTATAGATGGAAAACCAATCTAAGGTCATTGGTTTTCCCATCATTTTCCATAATATTATCAATGACTAGTCCTATTTAGCTATCAACTTACTTACCTATGATCTACATTAGGTCTAAAAAACCTAATATATCTTTGTAGAGACCTTATAGTAATGCTTGGTCCTTATTTATACATTCTAGTAAAATTTGGATCATATCTAAGCTTAGTTATATATATTTTCACTAGCTCAAGTCAATTTATTTGATTTTCTCAAGTCAAGCTAGTCCATCAACCCTGGTCAAAAACATCCCAGCTTGATCTTTTCTTATTGGCTATCAAAGCTGACTTGGACCATTTACCCCTTTTGACTCAACTTGATCCACTGATCCTTCTCTATATGATTGAGTGAGATCTATGGGTCTTCTACCTAAGCTAATACATTATTGACACTTGGAATCCATGTATTTACTTCTTAGATTTGCTTGGTATAAATTACATCATCCTTGCCCTCACTTTATTAGATTTACCAAGTATGAACAAACATGATCCCTTAGTTCTATATTTGAATTATCACCTCTGACTCCACTTATTCTATGTGTCAAATGCATGTTAATCTCAATATCTTACTATCAGTCTATCATTTCATGTACTTACACCACATGGTGGCCTCTTGAGCTCTCTAAATGTTTGATCCATCTCGCATAATTGGATTGATATGTATGATTGAGAGAGAATAATTTATCTTACAAGGACCCACTATTTGAAAACTAATGGCTAGCTCATGATTTTAAACTTGATGGTCCATGAGATGTGATTTGACATTCACATGACCATCATACTTCACATGTTTAACTTTGAAATATTCTAACTCAAAGCAAAAAGCTCACATGAGCTTGAAATTTTTTGAGGATGTTCCTTGAATGTAGATCTACAATTTCACTTGATCTATTAGTTGTGTGAGGCTTCCTAAGAAATATATTAAATGCACAAATTAGTTGGTTCAAATGTTTTTGTGTGATGTCCTGATGATGGTCGAGCTCAAATGGCTAAGTATGGAAAACTTAGTGAGATATAACTAAGGATCCAACTTTTAACATTCATAAATTCTATCACGATTTGGTAGATGATCTAAAACTTAGCACATAGAAACTAGGGACCAAGTTGAATAAACCCATGTGACCATTTTCCCTTGTAACTACCACATGTGTGAGATATATCTTTGTGAAGATGCTCTCTTGGTTTTATTAAAATATCTTGAAATTGGTTATGGGAAAACATGCATAATATGATTAATAGGCCAACTTTGGATCTCCATGAAATTTTGTGCTTTGACAGAGGACCTAAAACTTAGTGCATACAATCTGAGCATAAATGTGAGCAAACCCATATGACCAATTTTTATGACTATTCCACATGTCAAAATGGTGACATCAACAAAGTGCCTACTCATAAATTTTGTTACTAGGTCCAAGTGTCTTAATGAACACAATGAAGAACCAAATGGATCCCATGTACTTCTAATCCATTCCATGCAGTCTTGAAATCCTCTGGGGATATTCAAAAATTGGGTCCTATCCTTAGCAAATGATAATTTACACTTTAAGTGAACCTAAAATGTCTTAAAATCATTGTGAGAAAATTGATATCTTGGAATCCTCATTCCATTTATAACATCATATTCATGCTTTATGTATCATAATTTTTTTTTGAAATAAGATGACCTTCAAGGAAATTATTGAGGGATAATTTTCTTGAAAGAATTGTGGCCTTAGAATTACCCTTTAACATCTTTGAAATAGCCCTTTGCCCTTTTAAAATTACATTTGGAGATTTTTCATTGGTTTATTTTGAGAGATATGATCCTTTGAGTTTTATTTTGGACAAAATGTTCAAAATAATTCCCAACACTTAGCCCAAAAGACCTAAAACAAAACTTTTGAAAGAAATAACACTTAGCCAAATAAAAGGTCAAAAAAAATTGAACTAAGCAAAAGGAAAGCCCAAAATATTTTTAAAGTAAGGATTTACTCAAAAAGGCTTAAATTTTATCTTTATCTTTGAAGGCTCAGACATTATGAAAATTTATTTAGATACTTGATCTTTACAACTATAGACCTGTCCCTTAGAAATTGACAAGATACATTTTTAAACAAGCTCAAAGTTTTTCAAAAGCCTTGAACTCTGTAAAATCCCTTTGGTCTATTAATTTCACCTATAAATCCTATCTAATCCTTACTCCATATTTTATCCTCAATAAACTACACCTCATTCAAGCAAGTTTGGTATGTGGGCCAAAAATGGCCAACATATTTGGTGACTCATAGGGAAACATGCATGCTATGCTTTGAGAACCTAGACCATTTGCCTTATCCAATACATTGGGAATGGAGTAATTATATTATAAAACTAAGCTTAACCTCTCTTGAAGTAACAAGGATCAAAAGAAAGAGAACAACAAAATACCAGAGGCACTTTGGAAAAGGAAAAAATAGAACATAAAAAAAATGCACAAGGCACTTAGAGGAAAGCATAAAGCTACTCTACTATGTACAATATGTTATAATGGATGTAATGCTATTCAATAATAGGGATTTAACTAAATGACATTGAATTGGATGGGTAATACCTCTATATCTTGTTGGGCAAGCTGAAAAGCATTGTGTTCCTTGCATCCATGAATCAAATATGGACCACTCCATAAGCTGTCAAACTTGGTATGGTTACCTAGTTTGGCCTTGTTTGAGTCCCATTTGAGGAATAGGTCCCCTTCCTTGAAACTCCTTATTGTATCTCTTTTTTCAAAGGCCCTTTTGACATGAGCTTGGTGTGATTCCAAATTTTTCATAGCAAGGTCCCTAGTTTCTTTCAATTCCATGAGTTCTAACATCCTCACATTCATGGGATTATCCTCCATCAACTCAAGTTAATGAGCTAACTTCATTGTAGGTAGTTAAAGAGAGATGAGTAACTTGGACTTACTTCCATATACTAGGATATATGAATAATTTATATTGGCCTCTTTAGGGGTCACCTTGTCATCCCATAAGGTCATTCTTAACTTTAAATGCCATTCTCTCTGATTGTTCTCCATGGTCCTCTTGATGATACTGATCAAGTTTATGTTCATGGACTCTGCTAACCCATTTCCTTTAGGATAGAAGTTACAAGAGGTGTTGAGGTAGATGACTACTTTCAGATCCCACTCACTTGTCTTGATACCAAGGAATGCTAATCCATTATTTGAAATTATGGTGGCTGGGATACTAAATCTAGTCACAAGGCTATCATTGAAGTCTAGAACTACACCTTCACTAGCTTCTTTCAAATAAATGGGTTCTACCCACTTGATGAAGTATTTAGTTGTAGTGAGCACCCATTTATGCACTACACTTTATGGAGGGTTAATCATTCTAATAAATTGGATACCTCATTGCATAAAAGATTACTTCACTTGAATTAGGTTGAGGGGGAAGGCTTCCAATCTTTATTTACATTTGAAGAGAGCACATTCTTGACACTTAATTCCCCATGCATAGACATATTTGAATTGACTAGGATATTAATAACTAGATCTTATCACCTAGGATGTTGTAGTCTTTGGTGCAAAATGGCCTTCTATAGGTCCATCATGGAACTACTCCAAGAGTTTGGTGACCTGGTCATTATTTATGCATCTAAGGAGTACCCCATTGAGGTCCTTTATAAAAATAAAACCATAAACTAATGCATAAGGTATATATTGAAGCCTAAAATACCTTATTTTATCTCTATCCAAACCTTGGGGGCATTCTCCTATTATCAAAAAGTATTGAAGCCAACTGTTTTGAAGTGGAGGTATACCTACTTGTGAGTTATCTTGGGTTATCAAAACAACTTCCTTGTCTTCTTTGAGGTCATTCACTTTGTGTTCACATGAGCCCTTTCCCCTAACAAACTTGGTGACTTTGATCTCTATGTCATATTCCATGACATTTATGATCTAACCTACTCTCTTCTCATTCAAATCTTTATTAAAGAGGAACTCCCTAACTCTAAAATGAGACACCATAAGATGGATCCTATTGTTGGAGAGCATGGGGCTGAACTTATTAAGGCTTCTCAAGGCCAAAATAACTTAATTATTAATGAAATTATACCTCACCTCATATCCTTCTAGCCCTTGACTAAAAAAGGTAATCAGTTGCTCCATTACTTCATTATTCTTCTACATCAGCATAGCTAATATGTTGTTAATGTTAGCAAAGGTGTATAAGATGAAGTATTTAGAGAAATTAAGATTTAAGAGTGAGGGTGCTTGGGAAATGGCCTACTTGATGGATTTAAAAGCTTCCTTGTGTTCATCAAACCAAGCAAACACTTGGATTTTCTATAACATGGCAGTGATAGGCTTGACTAGGTTTGCAAAACTAGGTATGAACATTCTCACAAAGTTGATCTTCCTAAGGAAACTTTACATCCTATTTCTATTCTTTAGTAGTGATAAGGATAAGATAGTACTTAATCTATCAGGGTTAATGGATAATACCTATTTTGAAATAATATGACCCATTAGTTTACCTTCATGCATAGAAAACACACATTTTTTAGGATTTAAAGACATCTCATACTCCCTAAATTTCTATAATATCAGCTTCAAATGGTCTATGTGCTCATTATCTCTCTAGGAAAAGACTGTAATGTCATCTAAGTAGATCATCACCATTTGATTTAGTAGTCCTTGTAAGGCCATGTCCATGACTCTTTGAAAGGTTGTCTCAGCATTGGATAATTCAAAAGGAATTTTATGATAAGCAAATATCCCCCACTTGGTGGTGAAGGTAGTCATGTACTCATCCTATTCCCTCCCTAGAACTTGGTTATAACCTAAATATCCATCTAAGAGAGAGAAGCATTTTGAACCAGTAACTAGTAGTAGGATTTACTCCATGGATAGTATAGGGTAATGATCCCTTAAAGAGACCCTATTAAGATCCCTAAATTCCACACATAATCTAATCTCCCCACTCTTCTTTTTGACAAGTACTAGATTGGATACCCATCAAGAGTGTTTTATTGGGAAGATGATCCTAGATTCAAAAATCTTGGTCAACTCCTTTCTCATGAGCTCTTCAATATTAAGATTTATGGGCCTCTACTTCTTCTTGATAGGCTTGGCATTAACCTTTAGATCTATTGTGTGTTAAGCTAGATTAGGATCAAAGCCCCTTAGTTCACTATATTTCCAAGTAAATATGTTTGTGTATTCCTTAAATAGATCTATGAAAGCATGCATTTTGGCTTTAATGATTAATTTTCAAATCTTAAAGAGCTTATCTTTAAATATAAAAACTCTTTCATAACTCTCTTTGTTAGTTGACATTACTGCTTTAACCTTCTTCATATGGTCCCCTTCATGAAAGAGACCTTTTAGGGTGACTAGACCTTTATGAAGCTTATTAGACCTTAATTAAATAATTTGCTCCCCATACTGATGCTACATTTTTTCTTGGTTGAGGGAGGAGAACTCTACTTATTACTATAAGAAACAAGTAATATGTTTATCATTTTCAAAGACATGCCAGTGAGCTTCATTAGCTGGCACTAATTATCTTATTACCACTTTGACATGTGGTTGATCCTTGGTCCTTTTCAATAAATTGAGGATGTCAAAATGAGACCTCATAACTACAATCCTGTCAACATGTTTATTTTGGCCTCTCGACATTGATTAGATGTTGAAAGCCTTAAAGTCCTTAATGAGGTCCCACATTCTATGTTTGTAAGACTTAAATAAAGGGTTATTAGTGGCATTCTGACCTCTAACTTGGTGTATAACCAATTCACTATCCTCATATACTTGAAACTACTTTATCCGTCTCTTATTAGCCCATTGAAGGCCATAGATAAGACCCTCATATTCTACTACATTGTAGGAGTAATTAAATTGGAACCTATATGAAGATAATTACTTATCATTTAAAGGGGATATTAGCATGACACTTGCACCCACCCCATACTTTCTCCTTGAGCCATCAAAGAACAACTTCTATAGACCACTAGGATATTCATGAGGCCTCATAAGGGATGGTATAGGCTAGTTTTCTTCATGCAAACATAAGAAACCTAAGTCCCTTTCTTCAACACCTTCTAAGGGGTCCACCAACTGGATATCATTCCATAACTCATATAGGAACATGTTTGGTACCTCTTTTGGATGAGTGTTCAACTCTTTCCCCATTACAAATTCATCCTCACCAATGATGGTGTAATTGATGTTGACATTATCTAGTCCATAGGGATCTATATGTAATTGTGTAATGGGCTCATCTTTGATTGACACTTTGGCCCCATAGATTATAGTGAATGCCATATAAGACTAGTCTGCTACATGATATCCCCTATCTTTGTTGTGAACTCTTTGGATAAGCATAGTTTAAAGTGAGGAGGCATGTCCAAGATCAATACATCTTGGGCCATTGAGACACTAGGACAAGCTTGCATGGTCATATTAAGGTCCTTGATTATGCGAGATGGTATAGGAGAAGAACCATCAAGTTGAATCACTATTTTGGACTATGGTTCATATTTTAGACCAAGCTAATTAGCTATGGATTTTGGCATCACTTTCCATTAAACAATTATGCACCATAAATTTTCTAATGATTAGTAAAATATTGAAGGGGATTGACTACTTTACCTGATTTCCCTTCATTTATCCCTTTGACTGCATTGGTGAGAACTTCATTCACCTTGCTTGGTGGATTTTCTACAATATTGACCTTTGATAGTCCTTATTAAAGGATGTCTACCTAGAGAGGCATGGAGAGCATATCCCACATGGGTACACTGCTATTTGAATTTTTCATTTGTTTAACAATGTTGATGGGTGAACCATTAACCTTTGCCTATGATTTGGGAGCCACCATTATTGTTTATTAAACATGTGAGTCTTAGGGAACAAAAATATTCCCTTGGCTCTAATTTTTTGGAGGTAATATAACCTTTGGAGTGATAACAAGTTCACTAGGATTTTTCAATAAAGGAGTAATGGTGGGAATCTCTTTGACTACTTCCCAATTACCATCCATGTTCCTTCTTTTAAATATTATGTTTATTTCCATTGGAATATAGTCTTGAGTAGAACTAGCCTATTCGTTGGCTACGTATCACTCTTCTTATTTATAGTTCATAATTATAACATTTGATTGATTTGGCCTCTGATTAAAACCTTGAATTTATGTATGTTCCTCTAGCTTAGTCATCATAGGTGCCTCTACATTTTTGGTCTATGAGAGCTTATTTGTATCCAAAATTAGTATCTTGTTGTCATTGATTATTAAAGGCTTGGTTAAGGTCAATATTTGGGACAATATGTTGACCAAAGGATTAGTTCTAAGGCATGGTACCCTTTACTTCTTGAGTCACATTATTTTGAACTAAGACTAAGGAGTTAGAAGTATTAGCAACATTAAGATTGTATTTATTTTGTCTATTGTATCCATGTTTCCTTTATCTTTGGTTTTGAAATCGGCCTTAGCTTTGGTAATTCTGCTTATATGGTGGCCTATTTGCTTGAAAGGCTTGTTACTAAGGTTGATATGAACTTTGATGAGGCCTCTTTAAAGCCTGTTGCCTTTTGACATTCACTAACTCATCCCTAAAGATTGAAACATTCTTTTGAGCTCTTTAAATTTATACTTTAATGAATCACTATATCCACTATGGATCTAGTAGAAGCTTTCTCTTTCTTTGGTTCATGGATTGTAGCAATTGTTGGTGTAATAAGAATGACATCCAATGGAGGGATAACAATAGGAGGTGGTATAATTTCAAGAAATAAGGGCATTGGTGGTCTAGGTGTAAGTTTTACATCCTTAACCAAATAATTTTATGCTTTACTAGCCACCTCATATACATTTGAAAGTATATTTCCTCCCACATATTGGATCATCATTGTTATGCCACTATTTAAAGCCTTTAAATAATATAGGAAGGTAAACTTAGAGGTTGGTCTAACTGTGATGAGATTCTATATGTTGAAGTCTTACATGACTTCATGAGGAGATATCCTAATAGCAATTAGCTTCTATACTAGTGAAAAATGGTCACTTTTGTTCTTAAATTATTTACACAAGGCTTCCCCTAATTCATCCCATGTTTGAATAGAATTAGCAGCAAGGTCTCTATACCAATCTAGGGCCTTTCCTTTGAAATAAGTAGCTAATAGCTATATTATTTTTAGTGACATTATGGATATTGTAAAAGTTGGATGTATCCATGAGGTGCTCAAAGGGTGTTATAGCTTGGTCTCCAGTGTAATAGGGAATACTTTTAAAGGTTACAACTAGGATAGGATCATAGTGAGAAATGGATAGAGGGCTCTGATGATTAAAATCCATAAAATATCTAGGGACTGCCATGGTTATGTAATGGATTAATAAAGGAATTTTTGTAGTGGTAGGTCTTGGAAATGACCTAGGAGAAAAAGTTCTTTGATATGTATGAGTATTGGCAAACCTTAATATTTTTGTTGAATTTAAAGGTATTTCAATAAAAAAATAATACCTCTTGAATTTGACCTTGTTTTCACCTTTGGAATGAGGTGAAGCTACTAATCTACACCAGAGTATTGATTCTTCCTTTTGGAGTCACCAGATGTTATTGTTTAGGATCTTAACTACTATAAATTTGATCAAACCAGCATATACTTTGATCAATCTTATTTTAAAATAAGTGTGTCCCATGGGCATGATAGAAATATTACCACTCAAATTTTCACCCTTTGAAAGAGGGTTATTCAATATACTTCTCACATGAGTAGAACTATGGGAACAATCCCAAGTTTTGGGTCCCCTATGGTGGGGCTGAACCTCTGAATTAGGTTGGCTTCTTATTTGATACTCACATAAAAATAATGATTCATACAGAAAAGGGTTATAAAGGGAAAATCGACCCTAATAAATTTAACTAGGTGATGCACCAAATAAAAATGGGGAACTCACATAAGTTTGAACCCACACTAGATTTGCATATGATAATACTAGCTCACATAATCTCAAGATCAAGTTGATTACATAAATTTTTCATGGAAGAGATTTATGAAGAAATGAAATAAAACAAAGAGGATTTATAAGACTCACTAAAATCTCATGTTAATGGAATAAATAAAACTAATCTAAACCTATAAACATCATTAAAAACTCCCTAAATAAGGTTAGAAAGAAGGACCATGGACAAGGAATATTCTCCTTCACACAATGCCATAGTACACAACTCATCAAACATAGATTCAAGGTAAAATATAGGTAAATAAACTCATATATTTCATAACAGTTAGTTCTTACAAATGCTTGATAGGTTCAAGCCTAATCAGGATGAGCATATTTTGGAATATCTCATAAAGTGTCCCTACTAGTCAAAATCAAGAGTCCTTATGAGAATTTGAGAGAGAGAGAGTGTGCTATAATTGAAAGAATGGGTAATATAGAGAAGGGAAAGAGAGAGATAAGGTAGGAGCACATTATCCATGATCATTAAATGGGTTGTCACCTTTCATTCCAATTAGGACTAATCCATCATCAATCAATTAGCCTACATTTGCTCTAGTAGTCTTCAAGTTATTATCAGTGGTTGAGATATCCAATAGAATACAAATACTTGTTTTGCATATTGAGTCATGATTATTTCAAGGAAAAAATATCTCCAAAGGCTATCATCAACATTGAATATTCTAACTACCTCTCCAACCACCAAATCTTCCTTTGCTTTGATTTTTCATGCCACCTTCCACTTGCCATCTTCTACTTGGTCTTATTATGAAGACAAAATGCCTCATGTTCATAGATATGATAGAGCTATGCCCAATTCTAATTCAGTAGTGGTTTTTACCTACTTTTCAAGGATGTGTCCATTTTAAAAGATAAAAAACTCTTCTATATCTTGTTTATATCTACACTTAATCCAACCTGGACATATATTGACTCTAGATTGAAAACCAATTTAAATTATTGGTTTTCATATAGATATTATATCAATGAAAACTTATAAGTTGCATAGTGTAGTCATATAAATGTGAAATTTGGTAAATTGAGTGTGGATTATAACAACCAATCGATAGGTCCATCTTATTTGCTCTCATGACCCTCATAAGCATGTTTTCACTGATTCCTAACCACCCATAGTCTCCTAGACTAAACCCTTACTGACCTAGACTATTTTTTGCATGCTTAATCCACCCCTCTAGGTCCCATTAACCCTAGACAATAGCACTCAAACTTGGCCTACATCACTGAAACCTAGGGTGTCTTATTTTTGGCACTATTATCCAACTGCATTTTGGCTTCTAATAGTGATTTTATCTCAGATCCTTATCGTAATTCATGTTAGCTTAATGAAAATTCATTTAACCCAAGACTACTAGTTCCTTATAAAGACACATTAAAAGGTCATTTCTAAGGTTTATCACTTATTTTCAAGAGAGAAGTAAGAATACAAGAAAGACCACTCAATCAATCTTCCCTATTCTCTATATACAATCATCTAATATTATTCCAAGATTATTCAAACTGTTATACCAGTCCCTAATCATATCAAGCACACCTAGTTTTGCATTTAGTTGCATATTCATCACACAATTACACCAAACACTTCAATGAGATAACTACATATAGCTGGATCCCTCTTTAGAGTATTGGTATGTAGGTAGTGTGCCCACACATGGGGTGTGAAGTGCATTTAGCGTATCTTTTACACACTAACTCATTTTCCCTATTTGTCAAATTTCCATTTAATTTCATAAAGGATATGAGAAAATGAATAATCATCTCTACAAGAAGTTCCATTAATAGTGAGGATCTGAAATTTGGTATACAAGCTCACACAGACTTGGCAAATAAACCTAGAAAGCTTAGATCACTAAGACAATAGCATCGAGATAGGACTACAACACCAAAACCCATAGTGTCCCACTTTCATCACTCCTATCCAATCAATAAATTAAGTTCATAATCCTATTTGTGATAGTATCTCAAGTCTACACATAAATTACTAGACCCTGTCTCAGTCAGAACAGTCCAAAATAAGATAAGTTTGATTTTCTCTCCTTTACTACTATTTTAAAAAAAAGTAAAAATATAGTCAAATCACATAAATAAATAGCTTAATTATGCATATTATTTAATATTTTATCATATTCTAGACCCTTTATTATTGAGGAATTAAACACATAATTTCCTAAAAAATAATAAAACATTTGGTGAACTTGACTTCAAATTTTATGCAAAAACGCTAGAGCAATCCTAGGGTAAATTTTCTTGTTTTTTTCCAAATAATTTTCTAAATTTTCATAAATATTTAAATCATAAATTAGCATTAAAATTTTAAAATTTCATAGTAAATTTTAGATAATTATTTTTTAAAACCCTAGTTGCATCAACTAGCTCCAAGTAATTTACTAGTAATTTTCCAATCATTTTTTGAAATTTTAGTTACTTATTAAAATCAAAAGATCAATTTCAAATTAAAATATTTATAGTATAAATTCAAAAATATTTATTTTTCAAAAAAACCTAGTTGCATCTACTAGGTCCCATTAAATCACTAATTACCCACTAAATTTTTGATGTTTCACTTGCATATTTAACTCAGAAATTCAATTTCAATTTCAAAAAATTCACAAGATTTTACAAAAATATTATTTTTAAAAACCTAGCTACATGTACTAGCTCTTCTTTTGCTTCTTAAGGTATCACCTTACATGTTTGGCAGCTCAGTATCCTTTTTTCACAAATTCCACTTCACTATTTTTAGGACTTTGTGTTTCTTATATTCAGTACTTTCCCTTTCTAGTACATTGCATACTAAAACTTATTACAACAAATTTAAACACATTTCAAATTATTTTTCTACTTTAACAATTGCCCAATATACCAATTTTGATGAAATGGATTAAAAAAACTTTAAGAACTCTTAACTAAACATTTGGATATGCAAGGTGAGATGCTTAGAATTCTATAAAAGGGACACTAAAAATTTAATAATGGTAAATCTTCTCAAACCATAGAACAACCAATTGAAAATGATACTATAGGGGCAACTATGTCTCGATAACCCCCTATATCAACCCAACCCACCTTTATGCTACTAGTTACGACTATTACATCTTTGTCCCCTGATGTGGTAGCCCTTATGTAAGAGATACGATCTCTTCAATCCAAGGTACAACATCTTGAGCAAGGTGCTTCTAGACCTACAGAAGTTTTGGATTCTTTTGTTATATTGTATACACCATTGGCATGTCACATTACTTATACACCCTTGCCACCAAGTTTTTTTTCAACCCAAGCTCACTCTATATGATGGCAAAGGTGATCCAGAGACAAACCTAAGAGATTTTCATGTAGCATGCTTGGATTATGTGCCAAATGACTGGTTATTAACCAAGCTATTTCTACAAAGCCTAAAAGATTATGCTTTATAATTGTTCTATAGTCTACCAAATTAGTCGGTTAATGCATTCAATCCTTTAGCCAACATGTTTTTAGCACATTTCAGTATCAACATTGGTGATAAGGTTTCCTAACACATTATAGTATCAATGTAGCTGACATGTTCCAAGTATAAATTTGGTGCTAGGATGCCTTTGAGGCTTCTATTTGTTATTGTTGGTAAATTATGTGTTTAATTCCTTGATAATAAAAGTACTAGAATGTGATGAAATTAGTAAATAATATGTATAATTAAATTACTGATTTATGTGAATTAACTATATTTTTACCTTTTCTAAAAATAGTAGTAAAGGAGAGAAAATCAAACTTATCTAATTTTAGACTATTCCAGCAGAGATAGGGTCTAGAAATTTATGTGTAGGCTTGAGAGACTGTCACAAATAAGATTCTAAACTTCATTTCTTGATTTGATAGGAGCATCAAAAGTGGGACACCTTGGGTTCCATCACTATAGTCTTATTTTGGCATTATTGTCCTAATGATCTAAGCTTTCTATGTTTTATTTACCAGGTCTATGTGAACCTATGTACCAAATTTTAGATCTTCATTATCAATGGAACTTCATATAGAGTTGATTCTTTATGTGCTCTTGTCCTCTATGCAATTAAATAGAAATTTGGCAAATAGAGTGTTAGGTTGTGGAGCTAAAAGCTTCACTGATGCAGACATGGAGGAGGTTGCAGGATGAGTTGCTGAGTGTCAGAAGTCTTCGGCGTTGGTCTGGCCAACCGACGTCGACAGGTAGGCGACAGGATGCAACTGACGTCGGTCATTGGTCGGCCGGCGTCGGTGACCCCCAGGCAGACAGGGACCGACGTCAGTCACCTGTGTGGTTCAGACTGCACTTATTACGGGCAGTTAGCTAACGAACCAAGCGTTTGCATGAAGAGATCTATTTTTAGACTGAGAGCTGTGGATCTAATTATTGTACTAGGAGTCTAATTATTGTTTGGATGAGATCTATATAATAGACTCATGGTTGTATTGGAAAAGTGTAGCTAGGAGTAAGAGAGCATAATTATAAGCTCCTTCGGTGTGTGAGGTAGAGCAATGGTGTGTTCCTCCTAGTGCCACAGTACCAAGGTGGGTGTTGGATTGGAGAATCAGCAGGGTTCTTCAGGAATGTATGATCTTGGTCATCAGGTGAGCATGGCTTCTATAGGAGATCTACATGGTAAGTAAGATCATTGATATGCAGGTGTGTGTGTGTGCAAGGTCAAGGTTCACAGGTGTGCAGAACCATTATTGATCTGTAGGTTGGAGATCAGATAGGACAGCAACACAATAAGGAGCAGTATCAGGCAGGATCTACTTGGAGTACAGGTGTGTACTCGGATAGAGCTAAGAGGAAGGCAAGGCAGTTCCTTCCATAAGTATGGTCTGTTGAAGTGCAGGTTATTGCAGGTTCATGGGAGATCTACTTGAAGTACCTTGAGTACTTGTGGAGTGCGTGGAGCACTTGTGGAGTGCGTGGATCACAGGTGTAAGGTGAACACCAACTCAGTGTATGAGTTGGGTGTTGAGACCTAGTAGAGAGAGCTTTGAGGAGAGAATTACTATTCACTTGAGGTGTGGGAAACCTCTATAAGGTGGTGGAGAAGAAGTGGCATCTTCTTTATTGTATTCTTTTCTGTAAGAGTTATTAATACAAGTTGTGTATTGTCTCTCATATTCTGTGTTATTCTGAATTCTAGTTACTTGTTGATTCTGGTTATTTCCGCATATTAAGTTGCTTGAATTTGGTAATCAATTGTGTGCTTCCGGGTTGGTCCTATTTCACCAACAAGTGGTATCAGAGCATGTTTGTTGTTCTAGGTGCCTGACATAGAGAAAAGGAGTTAGTGTGTAACAGAACACTGGATGCACTTCATACCCCATGTGTGGGCACATTGCCTACATACCAATACTTTGAAGAGGGCTCAAGCTATATTTATTTCTCCCATGGAAGTGCTTGGTCTAATTATGTGATGAAGATATAACTAAGTGCAAAACTAATTGTGCTTGAGATGACTAAGGACCAATACAAGGGTTTGAATAATCTTAGAATAATATTAGATGGTTGTATTTAGAGCATAGGGAATATTTTTTGAGTGGTCTTACTTTTATTCTTGATTTCTCTTGAAAATGAATGCCATCCCTTAGAAATGACCTTTAAATGTGCTTCTATATGGAACTAGTGGTCGTGGGTTGAATGAATTCATGTTAGGCCAACATAAATTAGTATAATGATTTGGGAGAATATGATTACTTGAAGCTAAATTTCACTTGGATAACAATACCATAAATAAAATAGCTTGGGTCTCAACACTGTAGTCCAAGTTGGGTGCTATTATCTAGGGTTGACAAGACCTAGGGGGATGGATTAAGCATAGAAAGATCAATTTGGGTCAGCAAGGGTTCAATTTGGGAGGCTATGGATGATTAGGAATCAGTGAAAATGAGCCTAAGTGGGTGAAGAGAGAAAGCAAGAGGGACCTAAGGGTTGGGTGACATTAGCCACACTCAAGTTACCAAGTTTTACATTTTATATGACTACATTTGCCCCGCTTTGTTCTAGTGATGCAACAAAGTGAAATACTAGGATAAAGGATAGTATAAAGCATACTTAAACATAATTGTAAGGGTGAAGATCATGAAGTTGTGTGATGCTAGATGTGTGTAGAGAGAACACGGTGTGAAGTATGAATTTGTAAGAGAAAAAAAGAGTGGATCAGTTCTTACTAGATACGCTATATCTTAAATAAGAATGTATAAAAGCTGGGTAAGAGAGAGAGAGAGGGAAAGTAAGGAATGAACACATTTCACTGGATATGAAAACCAATAAAAAACCTATTATGATTTTGAGTGATGTTTAATGTGTGTTGGGTATGTGTTATACTAAGATTAATATCATGAATAGAGTTGAGTGCTTAATTCCCTAAAAAGTGGCTCAAGAATGCAAAGGTAGGTCCTTTGGCTCCATCATCTATAATTTAGTGAAGCTAATAAATCATGCATGTGTCAAAAAAAATTTGGACTATGTGTCTAATCTTTTTGAATAGGTGGCTCAAGAATGCAAAGGCTAGCTAGTCTTTTGGCTCCCTCATTGCCTCATGAAGTGAAGCTATAAAGTGATACTGGTATGGAATAAATGTCATATGAGATGGCTCCTAAATCTCATGAATGTAATATGATCTAACAATGTTGGTATGGATAGCCAAATTTATTATAGAAACTAGTCCACTCTTGGCCATTTTGAAAGATGGAGATTAGGCTTGTATGAAAGCCACTCTAAAACTGGTACAATAGGCTTATGTGGAAGCCAACTCAGAATTTAGGTACTTAGGAAATTAATCTTGTATGAAAGCCAAACTTTGAAAAATAATGCCAACCAATTGTAGATTAAGGCATACAAATGATAAGAATGCTGAAGAAAAAAACTAAACTTGGAAAAAGAGGATGACCAATGTGCCACACACATTGCCCCCAATCACTGGTGTCTAGAACATAGATTATGATATGGAAGTTATATCAACTGATGTGTCTAAAAATAAAAGTGAGAGCCATCATTATACGCATGATTCCCCTATATTTGGATTCTCTAAGCAAAAACTATATTGAAACATGCCACATCTAGATTACGCAATGATAACAAACCTATGATTAAACACACCTTTCTATCTATTTCTAGAAAAACTAATTTTTATATTGTCTAGACAAGAGCACCAAAAATAGGATACCCTATTGTATGGTGATGTAGTCCAACTTTGGCACTATTATCTAGGGTAAAATTTGGTAACTATTATAGATTCTTTGTCATTTGCTTGGTCTATTCTACTTGGTCTGATATCTAGATTCTATTTTGAGTGTTCTATAAACTAATTTTTTGATCATTAGGAGCTTTAATCTCTATGAAAACCCCCTATTTTTTGCCCCTTTTATTGAGGGTAGGAGTGAAGACTCTAAAATGACTACCCTCAGAATAAAAATCCCTATAAGTATGTTATGTTGCATAGATATGTGATATAGCAATGATACTTGACAAGATATCTTGAGATATAGCAATATTTTTAATGAGAGATTGTTAGATCAATAGGGGTGTTACTAGATAGATCTAATAATGTAAAAACATATGTCATATACTAAACTAAGATCAAAAGTGTTAGTTGTTAGTTATTAATTATTAATTTTTTAGGATGGATAGATCATGATGTCCATCATAGCATCGAAGAAAGTAAGGTAAATGAATGATATGGATCATGGTATTAAAAATAATTGAAAAATAATAAACAACAAGCACACAAGGTAAGAAGAAAGAAGCATACAAGAGGTGGCCAAGGGGACAAAAAAAGAAGGGACATGGGCACATGTCACTCATAATAGAAAGTAAACATATAAGGCATGTTCAAATTTTGCATACACATACAATTGGAACAAGCAAGGTTGACACAAGGGCCACATGTACATGAAAGAGTACAAATAAAGGATATTGGTAAATGTCCTAAGGTACATATAAGAATAAAATAAAAGTACATTGGCAAATGTCCTAAGTGATGCAGGAGCATCTTCATGTCTTCAATGTGTTTTCATTATTTTTGGTTGAGTCTAGGTTGTTTTGATATGCTTAGTTAGTTTTCCCTCCAAAACCATGGTGTTTAAATTTTAAAATTTAAGAATATGTCTATTAAGCTTGCAATAAGGCCTAAACATTTTTCAAGGCCAATATTGTATATATTTTCATCTAAAATAATTTTATAGATCATATTCCATGTGATCTTAGGTTGGTTGAACAATATTTAGGTCGGTTAGAATCTTATTTGTTTGGAAAAGTTGTTAGTTCCATTCTTAAAGTTAGTTGTGTGAGGTCTAGGAATAGAGATTTGGTGTCTAAGTTGAGTTTTTTAGTTTGGATGAGTGATTATTTAAACCAAAAAGAGATGTAATATATTGATTTGGACGTGGAATGAAAGTATGTAATATTGAAGGATAATTTCATGTGTTTTGGTAATGCTTTTCTCATGACTGTAGATGCATACTAGATAGGGAAACAAGATTAGTTTTGATAGTCAAGGGTTAAGGGGTTTATTTCTTAACTATGAGTGTTCAAAATTTTAGTCGAGACAAAAACAAGCTCAAAGAAATTTATTTGAAGTCTTGACACTTTAGGATGCTCTTTATAGCTTATTTTGTATGTTGATTGTGCCCAAACTAGGGCTTTGTTGATCTCAACATCTGTATGGTATAAAATTACAAAAAATTGAAATATTTGTGATTTCAATGTATGCATATATTGTCTGAAGTTTCAAGATTTAAATCGATGGGTAAGTCTACTTTCAAAGCTTAACCTTGTTTTTAGCCTTGTATGCCCAGACAGACTGAGTTAGGGTGACTAGAGGATGATTTAAGATTATGTTATGATTGATTCCTATTTACATAGGTTATAAATGATAAATAACATCTTACATATGCTTTAAAACAATCAAATCCCCCTCAAACTCTTTATAACCCCAAAATAGGGTACTTTAGAGATCTAATTAGGTCTGACACAGTCTATAGAGGACTAATCCATAAAAAGTAACCCTAAGTGAATATTGGATATGTTGTATAAGTCCTTAATGGGTACTCAAATCAAGTTTGAATATTGTGTTACCAATAATATAAGGAATTTTATGCTCCAAAAATAGAGTCAATAGGGTTATAAGCCCATAAATCCATGTACAAAGCAAAGAAGGCCTTATGGCCTAGGGTGTGTCTCTTAGTCATTCCAAGGTATCTATTAAGTGTTATTATCTTAGTTAGGTTGTGTTTAGTGTGTATATATTATCACTTATGGTATATGAGTCTTTCTATATAGTTTCATGTTAAGAACTAAGACTAAGTGCCTATGTATTGCCTAAAGAACATCTTTTCATGAACCTTGTAAGTTCCTAAGTCAGTCTAGGAGAAGTGAAGGTGTCTTTAGATGGTCTAAGAGTGACACCAATTTTGGTATCAGAGTAAAGGGATTGTGCACAATATAAGATCCAAAGCAAATGAGGAATAATGTGAAAGAGATATAATATTTTAAGATGGCCATGAGAGTGAGGTATAGAGGTAGCGCTAGAGGAAAGAGACCAATAGGATAGAAAAAATTGTAGAAGAATTTAGGAACCTATAAACCAAGTTAAAAGACCTAGAGATTGTTCAAAGGAGAGGTGATGACATGGGTGAGGTTAGTGAAGGAGAAGAAAAGCCACTAGAGGAAGAATTGGTGGTAGAAAATGATATAACTAAAGAGAGGATGATCAAAGCCATTATGAAACTAAATGAAAATACAAAGATGGAGGTTCCAATGTATGAAGCAAACCCAAATGTGGATGAATTGATTGATTAGATCAGTGCATTAGATAAGTACTTTGAATATGAAGGAATAAAAGAAGATGACAAAAAATTTAAGTATGCCATGACAATATTGAAGATCCATGCATCCCTGTGGTGGGATGGAGTGCAAGAGGAAAGGAGGAGGAAAGGAAAGCCAAAGATCATAAGATAGGATAGAATGGTAGTAAAAATGAAAGGTAAATTCATGCCCTTAAATTATCAAGCAAATATTTTCAAGCAATTACAAAATTTGAAACAAAAGGATATGTCTATAAAGGAATACACTAAAGAGTTCTATAATCTAACTATAAGATCTGGCCATATTAAGGATGATATAGAGAAGGTATCAAGGTATACTAATGGTTTGAAGTTTGTCATCCAAGAGGAGATTAGATTTCTCACACCTAGGATACTTGAAGAGGCATACCAATCTAACTTGAAAGTTGAGGAGAATGTTGCAAGGAAACAAACTTCTTTTTCAAGAGGAAGGGACAAATACATTAGAGGAAGAGAATCAAAAGGAGGTATAAGGCAAATACAAACATTTCAAGAAGAGGATAATAGCTCATAAAGCTCAAAAGGCAGTTATACACCAAGAGGAAGAGGGTCATACCAAGGATACCAAAGAGGAAGAGGAAGAGGAAGATTCATGGGAAAATATTTTAAGTGAAATAAATATGTAGGACATAGAGCATATGAGTATCTAGAGAACACTCCTACCAGTCATGAGAGAATTATACATGTGGTTTGGGTGAAGAAGAAGTTGAAGGACCAGAAACAACTCATGAAGATGTTCCAGAGGAAGGTGATTCTCTTTTGATGAAAATAATTTTGATTAAGCCTAACAAAGAGATAATGGAACCACCTCAAAGAAAAATAGGACAAAATTTAAGAGTAATAGCAAATATTGTAAAGTCATAATAGATAGTAGGAGTACATACAATATTATGTTAACTGAGATGGTGGAGAAACTAGGGTTGAAGAAAGAGGTGCATCCTACACCTTATCAAGTCTCTTGGCTGCAAAAAGGACACAAAATCTTGGTAAGTGAACAATATAAAGTGGATTTTTAGATAGGAACATATAGAGATCAGATTGTATGTGATGTTATGCCTCTGGTTATGTGCCATATATTTCTTAGAAGACCTTGGTAGTTTGATAGGAAGGCCATACATGATGGAAGGTAGAATACATACACATTTGAAAAGAATGGGATCAAGCACACTCTCACACCTATGAAATAAGAAGACATTGTTGTAGGTGGATCAAATTCCAAGCCATTATTTCTGGGTGACAAGGAGTTTTTACAAGTGAATGAAGAGGAAGGCACGATCAATGTTCATGAAAAGGAAGTAATAGGTTTTGAATCTGCCTTAACTTGTGTGATTGTAGACATGGAAGACATCTTAGTTGATGAAATGCAGCATGACAAGTGCTTAGTGATCATGGAAGAACCTCAAGTATCTAATCAAATTATGATTGTAGATAAAGAGTAGTAGACTTCTCTAGTAGAATCATTAAAAAAGGAGATAGATTGGTGGAGGTTCAATTGGAGCAATTAGAGAAGCTATTTAGAGGAGAATCAAGTAATGAGTCAAGTGGACCAAAAGAGGAGCAAGATAGTTCATTTCAAGACAATCATAAAAAGGAGAAAATTGAGGTAATGTCCTTATCATAAAATCAAGAAGTATGCTTTGATAATGATATTAATGTGAGGACAATTTTATGTGATGAACTAGTAAGTGGTGGAGGTAACTGTTTCTATGCTATATTCACTTTCTACATTCAAAGAGAGAAATAGGAAACTAAGAAGAATGGTCTGAGGCTTGTATGTACCTGGATGAAGTCATGCGCACCAAAATCAGACGATAGCAGGAACTCCTCTTTGGTTGTGGAGGATGACACCTGAAAGAAAAAGAGACTAAAACACGAAAAATGTTAGATGAGGAGATGGTGGGCTGCCAAGCAAAAGCTTGATCCCGAAAGTACGAAGACTTCCTTGAGGGATATCAACCCACTGATTAAAAATAGAATATTTGACAAAAATAGAAATAATGAAAGACAGAATGAAAGAAATAAAAGACAAAAAGCAAAATGTGTACTTGATATGTAGCAAACTGCTTTGCACAGTCACTGGCGTCGGTCTCTGTGCCGGCGTCGATCAAGTAATGTCGCCGACATCGGTAAAGATGCCGACATCAGCAGGGGTAATGACCGGCGTCAGTCGGGGTAGTAGTTCTTGGATGGGGTCTAGTTGGGTCTAGACAGGTTTTAGGATTGCAGAATGGTCTGAAGTTTTGTCTGAGGGTTGGGGAGCCTGTTTGGGAGTCAAAGGGATTATTTGGGGGTCTGTGCAGGGATCTGGGCAGAGTTACAGACTGTATATTCTAGAAAGGGTGGATAGAGGTGATATGAGAAGAAGTCAAGTCGGGTCTATGGTCTGAATCTAAATCTGGGTGGTGATATCAATTAAAAATAATAACTAAAAAACAAAATAAAAGCACCGAACAAACGCTTACCTGTTACCTGCTGAAGATAGAGTAGGAGACATGATTGTTGTTAGTGTGTTGCAGAAGTTTGATGTAGCAGACCTCCAGCGAGATGACTGAAGCAGAATACCTATACCTGAGACAAAGAGTGAGAGAGATTTGATTGCAGATTGATTGAATCAAAAGTTGGCTGATCCTTCTCGAAGGTCCAATGAAAGAATGTTTTGAAAGAAGGTCCGATAACCGATCAAGAAACTGATTGAGAACCGAATAACGAATAACAGATAACGGATAACAGATATCGGATCTTGTGTTCAGGTTGAGAATGTAGTTTAAGGATAATCGACGCCAGCAGAACCACCGACGTTGGCCGAGAAGTGACTGACGTCAGCGACATCGATCGAGTAGTGACCGATGTTGGCAGATGCAGAATGGGGACATAGGCTAATTTTAGCCTTCTGCTCATTCTTACATGCTGCCAGGGTCAAGGCTCGTGGGAAAATGGTCGACAGGGGTTAAATAGGTGTGGGAGAATAAAATGGGGGTTAAGGGGAAGATGACAAGGGTTAGACACAATTTTGGTGTCTACAGTAACACTAAGGATAAAATTAAAAAGGTAAATGGAAATGCCTTGAAGAACATTGATAGTAACTTTACTATTTTCTAAAACAATTTAATTGAATCATCCCATGTAATGGATAGTAATTTCCTTGACAATACACAATGTAAGTCATATTGCTTGATGGTAGTAGGAAAACATGGAGAAGAAATGGAGTTTGACAATGAAGGATGCAATTTGAGAATCGATGTGGGAAGTGACATGAAACCAAAGATTCTCAAAGAAGATCATAAGGCTATTGTATATGATAGAGTAGGTGATGTTTTAGATGACAAACAAAATGAGAGTCTTATGTATGATAGTGACAACCATATTAGTCAATAATTTGTGTCCAAGGATGATGAGTTTTCAAGAGCTTCAATATAAGATGTGAGACAATTGTGTTTTCAATCTTAAGACTTTGAATCAGTCCCACTAAAGGACCAAGAGAAAGGGATAAAGAATGGATTTTTGATAGCTATGCTAAGGGAAAATTGATGGAAATCATGTGGATAGTAAGAGTAAGTACAAACAAAAATGAAAGAAAGCATGCAATAAATGAGAAGATGAAGATCTTGATGACTGGATACCTTAAAACATATACTAGTAATTTTCATTAAGGAAACATCAAACTTTGGGAGGATAAAAACAAACTGAGCCAAGAAGCAAATGGAGGTATATTTTTGTCTAACATTATGGAGATAGTTACAAGTACAAGTGAAAAGAAGAAACTGGACATCAAGGAGACAAATAATTCATTTGAATAACCTACCAAATAAAGATATTGTTTGTCATCCCAAGATTAAATATGGGATCATGATCAACATGGAGGAACCAACTAGCTGTAGATGTAACTTGGATGATAGAGAATGATATAATCAAGCTGGACACAAGTGTGGAAGAGTTGATGAAGAATAAAAACAAGTGAAGAATGCTTTTTTTTTGCTCCTTAGAAGAATGATGCAGGAGCATCTTCATGTCTTCAATGTATTTTCATTATTTTTGGTTGCATCTAGGTTGTTTTGATATGCTTAGTTAGTTTTCCCTCCAAAACTATGGTGTTCAAATTTTCAAATTTGAGAATATGTCTATTAAGCTTGTAATAAGGCCTAAACATGTCTCAAGGCCAAGATTATATAGATTTACATTTAAAATATTTATAGAGATTATATTTCATGTGATCTTAGGTTGGTTGAACAAGATTTAGGTTGATTAGAATCTTATTTGTTTGTAAAATTTATTATTTCCATTCTTAGATTTAGTTGTGTGAGGTATAGGAATAGAGATTTGGTGTCTAAGTTGAGTTATTCAGTTTGGATGAGGGATTCCTTCAACCAAAAAGAAATGTAATATGTTGATTTGGATGTGGAATGAAAGTATGGAATATTGAAGGATAATTTCATGTGTTTTATTAATGCTTTTCTCATGACTGTAGATGCATAACAAATAGAACAACAAGCTCAATTTTGATAATCAATGGTTAAGGGGCTTATTTCTTAACTATGAGTGCTCAAACTTTTAGTAGAGACAATAACAAACTCAAGGAAATTTATTTAAAGTCTTGACACTTTAGGATGCTCTTCATAGCTTATTTTGTATTTTGACTGTGCCCAAACTAGGAATTTGTTGATCTCAGCATCCGTAAAATAGAAAATTACAAAAAATTGAAATCCTTATTCTTTAAATGTGTGCATCTACTGTTTGAAGTTTCAAAATTTAACACAATGGGTAAGTCTACTTTCGAAGCTTAACCTTATGTTTAGCCTTGTATGCCTAGGCAGACTGAGTTAGGGTGACTAGAGGATGATTTAGGATTATATTATGATTAATTCTTAATTATATAGGTTAGAAATGATAAGTAACATCTTTTATATGTTTTAAAACAATAAAATCCCCCTCAAACTCTCTGTAACCCCAAAATAAGGTACTTTAGAGATCTAATTAGGTTTGACACAGTCTATAGTAAGACTAATCCATAACAAGTAACCCTAGGTGAATATTGGATATGTTGTATAAGTCCTTAATAGGTACTCAAATCATGTTTGAGTTTTGTGTTACCAAGAATATAAGGAAAGTTATGATTCAAAGATAGAGTTAATAAGAATACAAGCTCATGAATCCATGTACAAAGCAAAGAAGGCCTTATGGCCTAGGGTGTGTCTCTTAGTCATTACAAGGTATCTATTAAGTGTTATTATCTTAGTTAGGTTGTGTTTAGTGTGTCTATATTAGTGCTTATGTATATGAGTCTTTCTATATAGTTTTGTGTTAAGACCCAAGACTAAGTGCCTATGTATTGCCTAAAGAACAACTTTTCATGAACCTTGTAAGTTCTTAAGTCAGTCTAGGAAAAGTGAAGGTGTCTTTAAATGGTCTAAGAGTGACACCACTAAGGAACATATAAAAGATAAAACTAGATCTATAAATTCAATCACATCAAGCTATGCTAAGCAAGGAAGGAAAGCATGTGAATACTAGAAAGACAATCACTTCTAACTAATCAAAGCAAGAATGTGAAAGTATGAAAAACATGGAGTGCAAGACTAAGCATATGCTAAGAAATATATAAGTGCAATATACTAATGAATGTCAATAGAATAATATATGTAAGCTAGTAATTAATGTTCATCATAATAATAATTAGAGTGTGTGGTATATAAATGACATAACCTAGATGGTGTAATCATTTAAAACATGCCCCTAGTGGGAAGGTGTATAAATATGTGTCTCGAATATAGAAGTAAGATGCCCCCTCAATGGGTAGAGTTAAGCAATCAAAGAGTTGGAAGTCATTACACACACTCAAATAAGATCAAGCGAAGCAATTTAATGTAGATAATCGATAAATAATAGCACAGAACAACAAATATAAGTCTAACATAGTAGTAGCAATGTAAGATATGGATGATGCATACAATCAAAATGTTTTTGTGTTTTTGAATTATTTGAATGTTTTTGGAGTTATAGAATGTTATATTGTTTTTAGATTTTTGATATAAGCTATGTATAATTAAGCATAAGAGGAGATTATACTAACCGATGAGTCTTAGAAGAGACTCCCTATCATGGTGTCCTATATAAAATAAAGGTATTTTGCATGATCATGAGGCATGATGGAAGGGTTCAGATTGTGACTCTAAAAGTTATGTGCATTGTAAATGATTTGAAATCTCTAAAGTGGAAACCAATTGTGGGGTCCTTATGTAATTCTGAGAAGTAGATGAAACTAAGGGGCTCTTAGGGACCCATCTATAAGTAGGAGAAGGAGTTATTTGAAAATGTGTTTTATGTTTAGAAGCATGATATCTCAATGTTACAACTCAAGGTGTGAATAATGTGGCTAGAATATTCTAGAATGTTGAAGTTGTAGAGGTGTATGAACTCTCTATACTGGTGATGGATTCCTTAACTATGTTTGAATTTGAACTGGAGAAAGAACTAAAATTGGTAAAAAAAAGTGTAACTAGTGTAGACACTAAAACTGGTGCTTGCAAAGTGGTAGATGGTTCTAATGTACAAAGTGGTAACTCATATAAAACTCCACCAATTGTAATAAAACTCCACCAATTGTAATAACCTGATTAGTGTGAATGAATTTCATGCATTAGTGAACTATAGATGTTATTCATATAATTTTTTGAATCTATGGGTGACCAAGTAACATATCAAAAACTTTTACACTGGGAACTATGGTGAAATATGTGGTCACATGTGTTGGACCAACCTATAGAGGAATTACAATCTTGCCCAATGAATTATGGTGAAATGTGTGGTCACATGTCTTATAACTCTTGATTGGCTATGGGGATAGTTAACTTAGCCAAGATAGTCTTATATCTAAGAACATAATCTATGAGAGGCTCATTTGATCTTTGTTTCTATTGTGTAATTTGTGCATAGGAAACCTTATCACCAATGTTAATATTAAAATGTGTTAAGAATATGTCAGCTTATGTGAAATGAGAAACACCAAATTTGGACTATAGTGCCAAATAGTAGGGTGTCCTATTTTTGGCATTCTTATCTAGATAGTAAAAAATCAATTTTTCTAGAAATAGACAGAAAGGTGAGTTTAATCACAAATTTGTCAGCATAACACAATCTAGATTTAGTATGTTTCAGTATAGTTTTTGCTCAAAGAATCTAGATATAGGGGGTGTCATGCATGACATGATGGATCTCACTTCTAGTTTCAAACATGGTATTTGATATAGCTTCTAGATTGGAATCCATGTTTTAGACCCCAGTGATTGGGGGTGATGTGTGTGGCATAATGGTGCTCCCTTTTTTTAGTTGAATTTATTTTCCTAAGCATTCTTAGTAGTTACATGCCTTACTCCATCTGTAGGTGGTTGGCATCATTTTTTAAAGTTTGGATTTCATACAAGCTTAACTTCTCAAGTTCCTAAGTTGGCTTCCATATAAGCCTATTGCACCAGTTTTGGAGTGGTTTTCATACAAGCCTAATTTCCATCTTTTAGAATGGCCAAGAGTGGCCTAGTTTTCAACATGCATTTGGCTATCCATGCCAACATTTTCAGATCAAAGTACATTCATGGACTTTAGGATCCATCTCATATGATATCTATTCCATACCAGTATCACTTCATAGATTCACTTTATGAGTCAATGATGGAGCTAAAGAGTCTACCTTTGTATTCTTGATCCACCTATTCAAAGGAATTAGACATTTAGTCCAAACATCAAATATCACATGTATGGTTTACTATCTTCACTTAGTTGGCGACGATAGAGCCAAAGGGCCAAACTTTGCATTCTTGAGCTGCTTTCTGAGGAGTTAAGCAGTTAGCTCCATTCATGATATTACTCTTGGTACAAGCACATACCCAACACACATCCAACATCACTTAGCATCAAAATAGGTTTTGCATTGGTTTGCTTATCTAGTGAGGTGTATTCATTTCTTTCTCTTCCTCTCTTTTTCTATTACCCAAATTTTGTACATTCTTATTTTAGATATAGCATATATAACAAGGACTGATCTATTTTATGTCTTCTATTACAAATTCACACTTCACACCATGCTCTCTTTATGCGCATCCAACATTACATAGCTTTATGAGCTTCACCCTTATAGGTAAATTAAGGTACGCTTTCTACTATCCTTTATCCTAGTATTTTGCTTTGTTGTATCACTAAAATAAAAGGGGGTAACTGTAGTCATATAAAATGTGAAATTTGGTAACTTGAGTGTGGTTAATAAAACCCAATGCATAGGTCCATATTACATGTTCTCATGACCCTCATAGGCATGTTTTCATTGATTCTCAATCATCGGTAGTCTCCCAAACTGAACCCTTACTGATCTAGACAACTATTTTCATGCTTAATCCATCTCATTAGGTCCCATTAGCCCTAGACAATAGTGCCCAAACTTGGACTACAGTGTTAAAACCTAGGGTATCATATTTTTAATGTTGTTCAAGTGCATTTTGGCTTCTAACAGTTATTTTATCCTAATTCATGTCATCCTAACATGAATTCATTTAACCCACGAACACTAGTTCCCTATAAAAGCACATTCAAAGGTCATTTCTAAGGGTTGATACTCATTTTTAAGAGATAAGCAAGAATAAAAGTGAGACCACTCAATTAATATTCCCTGTTCTCTGCATATAGCCATTCAATATTATTCCAAGCTTATTCAAACCCTTGCACTAGTCCTTAGTGATCTCAATCTTACCCAATTTTGCATTTAGTTACATCTTCATCACACAATTTCATAAAATACTTCAATGGGAGAATTACATATATATTGATCCCTCTTAAGAGTATTGGTATGTAGGTAACATGCATACACATGGGGTATGAAGTACATCTAGCGTATCTTTTACAAACTAACCCCTTTTCCCTATTTGCCAAAGTTACATTTAATTTCATAGAGGACATGAGCACATGAATAATGAGCTCTACAAGAAGTTATATTGACAACGGGGATTTTGAATTTGGTACACAGGCCCACACAGACTTAGCGAATAAAACCTAGAAAGCTTAGATCACTAGGAAAATATCATCGAGATAAGATTAAAATGTTGAAACCCAAAGTGTCCCACTTTTGATGCTCTTGTATAATAAAAAAATAAAGTACAAAATCCTTTTTGTGATAGTCTCTCAAGCGTACACACAAATTTCTAGACCATGTCTCAGTTGGAATAGTCCAAAATAAGATAAGTTTGATTTTCTCTCCTTCACTATTATTTTTAGAAAAGGTAAAATATAGCCAAATCACATAAATCAGTAGCTTAATTATGTATATTATTTCTTGATTTTTTCACACTCTAAACCCTTTATTATTGAGGAATTAAACACATAATTTCTCAAAAAATAATAAAACACAGCCTAACTCCTAGACTGTATTTAGGTTTAAATAGACCTATTCTACCTTTGAAACTTGGGAAAACCAAGAGTTAAACATATGTAGAGGTCTCATTTTGACAACCAATTATCGACATTTGATCTAGATATTAGGTATAAAATACCTATTATATCTTTATGACTCTCTAATGGTAGATCCCAATCTTTTAAATGCCCATCTGGTTAAACTCGGATTGTGTCTAGACTCATTTCCTTTATTTTTAACCTTGCTCGAGTCAAAGACTGCCCTATCAACCTTCATCAAAATGTCTCAGGCCCAATCCTTTATTGGCTATTAATCATTCCTCAACATATTTGACATTTTGACCCATATCACTCAATTGATCTTGATCTATACAATTGATCAAGAGCCATCGATTTTTCCCTTGACTTATCAACCTTATCCAAGTTGGTGCCACTTGGCAATCCTGTGTTTGCCTTCAAGATCCACTTTTAGTCTATTTTATTTACACGCTTATGCCATATGGTGGATTCTCAAGATACTTGACCTTTTGACTCATCTTGATCCATAAATCTCCCTTGGTATGAATGAGTGTTAATAATTGGATCTACTTTGGTTTGAAAATAAATGACTATTTACTGGGTCTTAAAATTGATGTCTATGTGACTGCCATTTGATGTCTATGTAGACATATTTGACATCTCATAAACCATAAAATTTAAGCTCCAATGTATTTTTTCAATGGTTTAAAATTGTTGTGTGAATGTATCCCATTATTTGACAAACTTTGAAGATTTATATCTTGAAGTGCAAAAATCATGGAGGGACCAAATTTGCTAGAGATGTTCTTGATATTAAAAGGATTATGCCCTCTTGATCTATTGGTTATAAGATATTTCTAAGTGAATTTATAAAATTTTCAGGTGATATCAACTATGAAATTTTTTATGATGCCCTAATAACGGTCTAGTTCATTTGGATAAGTATGTGAAAACACTGTCAACTTGCTTGGGAGCCCAACTTTGCACATGTATATCTTTTGTTGCACTTCATCGCATGACTTGAAACTTAGTGCATATCAACTTGGTATAAATATAATTAGACCCATGTGATCATTTTATATTTAATATATTACACATGTGAGATATAACATCATCAGAATACCCACGCAACTCTATTTAAGCTCCTTTGTAAATTAGCTAAGTATGGAAACTTAGCAAATTTTGTCTGAGAGGCCAAATTTGAACCTCAATAATTTTTTTTGCACTTAGATGCATGTCCTTAAATTTAGTGCGTAGTAAATTTGGAATAATGTGATCACATCCATATGACCAATTATACTTGACTTATCTACACATGGAAATGATAACATCAAAAGACTGCCTACTCAAAATTTCTTTCACTAGACCCAAAATGTGTAGATGAACATAATGAAGAACTAGATGAATACCATACACTTTAATACTCATTTTAAGCACTCTTGAAACCCCATAGAGTCTCTAAAAATATAAACATATCCTTTATAAATTGACAATTTAAACTTTAAGTTAAAGTGTTTCAAAATCTTTGCAAGTTACATGATCCTTTTGGTCTACTCATTCCATCCAAAAAATTTATCAAGCTCTTTGATCATTTTACCAATTAGAAACTCTACTTATTTTTATGCATCAATACCTCTTATAGAATACAATGTATACATTCAATTTTTTATGTGGTCCAAAATTGGCCAACATTTATGGTGGCTCATATGGAAGCATACCTGCTATACTTGAGAACCCATACCAATTTGCCTTGTCTCCTCAATTGGGCATAAAGTCCCCTGCCTCTATAACTAAGCTAGTATAAAATTAGATACAAGGATAAACCTTTTTGGATGACCCCTCTTGAAGTAAAAAGATAACAACAATAACAACAATAAAGTTCCCAAGTCATTTATGAAAGGGAAAGATAGAATAGAATGAAACTAAACTAAAATAAATCAAGGATAACTAACCTACTAAACAAATGTACACAAAGGCACTTGGAGAAAAGCATGAAACTACCTATCCTAAACTAAAAAGAAAAAGAAAAAAACCTATACAAAACCATTGATCAATTACATAAAATAGCTTCCCTTCATCACTAATCTAATATACTTTACAAGCTTAAGGGTAGCCACCTAAATATGGAAGAGGAGTGGATAAGGAACATATTGATAATACACCTCTCCAAAAAAATAACAAAAATAAACTTACCCAACCAATATGATTGATTGGATAACAAGCATCTTGGAGTGGAGAGGTAAGCTGATCTTGTTTAATGGATGCTTAAATTTGTGTTTTTAATTAAGCATAACTTATGATGGCTTCTCCTTGTCATCCTCCAATCAAGCTAGGTACCTTATATGACATCCTCTTGTTAATACAAACATTAAGAAATTAGATTTTACCTCACTCTGAAACTTAATTAATTCATCATTATGTTCCTCAGGCACAATTAGGTTAGATTCTTCTTGAAGCACATGTTCATATTAAAATCTTTGTTCATCCTTTAGGTTTTCCTCTAACACACAAAGTGGTGGTTCTTAAAGTTGCATTTCTTGAGCACTCAAGATGTCGTCTTCATCAACCTCACTCAAGGTTTTATCTTGTTCCTTAACTACAAATTAGGGTTTATTTTACCATCCAAGGTCTAAAAAGACAACTTTGTCTTACTCAAGGTCTAATTTCCCTTCCTTTAACTCTAATTCATTAGGGCTACCTTTTTTTGATAAATCATCTTGAAGTAAACCATCCTCTAGTTCTTGGTCTTGATCCCCTTCTTGATCTATGTAGAATGGACCTTCAGTAGTCCATTCAAGGTCTCTTTTATTTTCAACTTAAGGATTATCCTCATTAGGATCTAGGTCATTAATGTCAAACCATGCTTAAAAGGTTAGTCTAAACCTCATTCTTCCCTTTTTAATGAAGTGGGCTACCTATTATGATATCCTCATCATAGACACTTGCATTATCTTCTCCAGGTTTACCTATGACTAAAAGTTCTTCCTCTATCCTTTATAGAATAGGTTTTTTATATAAGAAGAAGATGGTGAGAGGATGAATAAGTTCACCTAGATTTTAGCTTATAAAATTATCCTTATTGTTAGGGACTTCGAATGGTTTCTTTAGTGGTTCTTGAACCTGTGCTTCCTTTTTATGTATGCCTTTTTTGATTGATTCTCATGAGGGGAATGTGTAATAAATAGACACCTTTTTCTTGATTTTGACTCTCTTCCTATTTCTTCATCTTCAACTCTAATTCCTTGATTTTTATATCTATATTCTCTTTGAAAAGCCTCTCTTTAATGTGCTAAGTGGCCTCATGAAGATCAAGAACATAAGAGGGTTGGTATGAGATACAAAAAGATTCTTGAGGAAGATAAGTGGGATCTTGGATATCAACAATCAGTTGTTTGACAATAGTCTCCTTTTTTATTTGAAGGCTTGATTGGATTGAATTCTAAGAAGGGAAAGACTAAGGAATACATGAAGAACTTGGAACATAAGAGGTGTCATTTGGAGTAGTTCTTTGGGGGAGGATGGGTGGCATTAATGAGGGATAAGGTGGTGTATATAAAGACACATGAGGTTGGTAGAATTAGGCATGTTGTTCTTCAAGGTCTCTTAGCTTATCCTTGATGCTTTGAATGTAACCACTTACATCCATCGTCTCACTTGAGAGGTTTTTCCATATTCCATCAATAGGTGTCCAATATTATTTCATTAGCTGTAATGCATTTCACATGCCATGAATAATGTGATTAGGGATATCTTGACCATATCCCCTCTATATATTAAGGTCTATCATGTACCTTTCATATCCTGAGAGCATTTGCTTCTAGCTTGAAATGGATCAATTTGGGGAAAAATTAGGGACACCTTGAGCCTAAGCAAGCTAATGCATTGAATTTTGAGAACCACTTAGGGTGAAGCCATAAACATTACTAATATAATATGAAGGATGCTAATGTAGAAAGTAAGTATATTGATCAAAATATGTTTGATATATACAAAATGATGGCAATTAGGCACCTGGGCTGCTTACAACTATAAGCTTTAATTTAGAGTCATGATTAATGTTTGTATAATGCCTCTAAAGGTTAATATGTACAAGAACAACACCAAAAATCCTTCTACTACTTTAGGCCTTGGTGACACTAGGCATGCCAAAAAATTTACAGTGCAAATTTACACCTTTTGGAAGAGGGTTCTTTAGGCCCTTTCTAACTTGAGA
Organism: Torreya grandis; assembly: GCA_037957365.1. NCBI lineage: Eukaryota > Viridiplantae > Streptophyta > Pinopsida > Cupressales > Taxaceae > Torreya > Torreya grandis. The sequence goes on from JARHVA010001845.1 coordinate 308,055, forward strand.
AAAACTATGGGAACAACTCCAAGCTGTGGGTCACCTATGGTAGCGTTAAACCTCTGAAGAAGGTTGGCTTCCTCTTGATTCTCACCTAAACTAATGCTAGAAAATGCTTTTCAGGAAAAAGGGTTAGAAAGAGAATCATAGATCCTAATAAGGATAAAAGTGTTATGCACTAAATTTAAATGGACACTCATATAATCTTGAACACACACTGGATTAGCAAAAGACAAGTATGGCTTACTCAGTCTCACAATCTCCCTAATTGCAAACATTTCATGGAAGAGGTTATAAATAGAAAATTAATCTAGACCTATAAGTTAGCTTGAAAACACCTTCAAAGAGGAAAGTAAACTAGGAAGAATATCCTTCATAAATTCACCATACACAAACATGCTAAACACCGATTAAAGATAAGAGATAGGAAAAGAGTTAATCTTATTACTTCAAAAGGTAGTTCTTACAATATTTTAATAGGGTTTAACCATATAAAATGAGAAGACTTTTTCAAGAGTCTTGATGAGTATCCTTGTCTTAGAAAATAAAACCTTAATTGCCACCTTGATCTTGAGTTGCCACCTTAATCCTTAGCCAATGAAAACATTGCCACTTTTTTTATCAATCAGGACATTGTTCATGTCTTATAGAGTGAGAAAGTTCCCAAAGGTTCTCAAGATGCATTGAATGATTATAATTGTAGTGCCCATCACTATACCTATTATTTGATCCTTCATGCCATCTCTCACTTGAGGATAAACCCTCATACTCATGGATCTAATTGAATCATGATTTTATGATTTTTAGGTGGCTGCTTGTCAAGACTATGGCCATGCTAAAAGATAAAAACCCTTTGCATTAGTAACCTATCTATTTCACTTTCATATCTAGATCATAGGTCTATCTGATAGATGGAAAAATAATCTAAGGTCATTGGTTTTCCTATCATTTTCAATACTTTACTTGATGCCTGGTCCCATTTAGCTATCAACTTGCCAATCTATGATCTACATTAGGTCTAAAAAACCTAATCTATCTTTGTAGAGCCTTGCTAGCAATGCTTGGTCCCTATTTTGAATTCTAGTCCAACTCAAATCATATTTGACCTTGGTTATATATATTTCTACCAACTTGGGTCAATTTATTTACTTTTCTTGAGTCAAGTTGATCCATCGACCCTAGTCAAAAACATCTCAACTCAATATTTTTCTATTGGCTATCAAAATTGATTCAAAGCATTTACCCATTTTGACTCAAATCACTCTATTGATCCTTCTCTATATGATTAAGTGAGATCCATAGATCTTCTACCTAAGCTAACATATTATTGACACTTGGAATCCATGTATTTACATCTTAGATTTTCTTGGTCCCACTAACATCATCCTTACCCTCACTCTATTGGATTTACTAGGTATGAATAAATGTTATCCCTTAGATCTATCTTTGAATTATCAGCTTTGTCTCTGCTTATGACATATGTCAAATGCATGTAATATTTAAGATCCTATTTTCAATATGTTAGTTTACATGCTTATGCCATGTGGTGGTCTCTCGAGCTCTTTGACTATTTGACCCATCTTGCATCATTAGTTTGATATGTACGATTGAGTAAGGAACATTGATCTTATCAGGACCCATTATTCAAAAACCAATAGCTAGTTCATGATTTTAAACTTAATAGTATGCAGGATGTCATTTGATGTTTGTGTGACCATCATAGTACACAATTCCAACTTAAGAATCTTCTAACTCAAATCAAAAATCTTGCATAGGCCTTAAAACTTATAAGAATGTTCCTATCATGTAGATATACAATTGGACTTGATTCAATGATTACACAAGGCTTCCTATGTAAGATATTAAATACAAAAGTTGGTTGGTTAAAATGCTTTTACATGATGTCCTAATGACAATCAAACTCAAATGGATAAGTATGGAAAATTTAGTGAGATCTGACTGAGGAACCAACTTTGAACATGCATAACTTCTACTGCACTTTGATAGATGATCTAAAACTTAACACATAGCAACTAGGGACCAAGATAAACAAACCCATGTATCTATTTTCCCTTGCAACTATTGCATGTGTGAGATATATCTTTATGAAGATACTCACTCAACTCTACTAGAATCTCTTAAAATTGGCTAAGTATGGGAAAACATGCAAAATGTGATTGAGATGCCAACTTTGGTTCTCCATAACTTTTGATGTCCTTTGGCAGAGGACTTGAAACTTAGTGCATATGATCTAGGCACAAATGTGAACAAACCCATGTGACCAATGTTTTTGACTCATCTACAAATGGTAATGGCAATGTCAACAAAGTGACTACTCAAAAATTCTATTACTAGGCCCACGTGTTGAATGAACATAATGAATAACTAAATGGATACCATGCAATTCTAAGCCATTCCAAGCATTCTTGGTATCCCATTGGGCTATGATAATTTGGTTCTATCCTTAGCAAATGGTAATTTACACTTTAAGTGAACCCAATGTGTCTTAAAATCCTTATGAGCAAATTGAGATCTTGGACTCTTCCTTCCATTTAGAACCTCATCTTCAAGTTTATGGTTAGGTGTGGATCCTTATTGTCTTCTAGGATTAGTGGTTAAAAATCTAATGTTATTTTAGTTGGGTTTTGGATCCCATTCTTTATAATTGCATAGTCAATCTAGGCCATTGATTATAGGTTTCCAGATATGATGGTAAAGATTATGTTTAGGTGTTTTTTGACTTAAAATGTATTATTACATAGCTGAGATGAAAGATGAAACATATGTTACATAGAGAGGAGGTAGAGAAGGTAAAGAGGTGCAACATGTTTTGTTACATGATTTGTTTCTCCCTTTATTGTTGGAAATAATATACTGGACAATTTTGGTGGATGTAGCCCATCTAGGGTGAACCATGTTAAATCTGGGGTCTCCTATTTTGTGCATGTTTATGATTATTTTATATATGTTTGATTGATTTATTTCATAGTTTATCTTATATGTGATTTGGGGATAAATTTGTGTTTTATTTTATCCTAACATTTATGTATCAGACAAAATATTTTAAAGAAAATCTTTGATAAATTATCGAGGGATAATTTTCTCAAAATAATTGTGTCCTTGGAATTACCCTTTAGCCTTTTTGAAATTGCCCTTTACCCTTTGAAAATGCCCTTTAGAGCTTTTGCATTGGTCCATTTTTCAATAGATGATCATTCAAGCTTTTATTTCAAACAAAATATCTGAAATAATTCCTGACACTTAACCCAAAATACCCTAAATAAAACTTCTAAATAAATAACACTTATCCAAATGAGATGTCAAAAAGAATTAAACTTAGCAAAAATAAATCCCAAAATATTTCCCATGTAAGGATTTACTCAAAAAGGCTTGAATTGTGGCTTGATCTTGGAAGGCTTAGACATTATGAAAATCTATTTAAATAATTTCTCTTTACAATTGTAGACCTATCCCTTTGGTCTATTATTTCATCCAAAAATCCTATCCAAGCCTTACTCCATACTTGATCCTCAAGAAACTACACTTCATTTAGGCAAGTTTGTTATGTGGGATAAAAAATGGACAACATGATCAACATTGCATTCATCAGGATTATGTCCCTCCCTTAAAATCATTTTAACTTTCTATCATATATATAGCCATTAACTACAATCATCAAAGAAACCTTTTGATTTTGTAGTCATTGACTACAGTCATCGATAATTTTGATCTTCCTTGTAGTTGGGATTGGTGACTGTACATGTAGTCTCCATTTTTTATCCTAGAATTATAGGTCCTTCCTACAATAAAGATTATGGACTACACACATAGCCTCAACCTCCATGTCATAATTTTGGGCTATCTATGTAATTAATATTTCTTGCAAGTACATGTAAGTACAAAAACTCTACCAAACTTCAAAAAATAATAACACTAGTAAAAAAAGTGTAAAAAAACACTAGAGACCCATCAAGGATCTCTAAAAGCTTATAAAACCCTAGAAACATATTTTCTCTTAGAGAGCCTAATTGGATATATTTTCATGAAATCATCGAAAAAGTGTCAAAACCTTCTAAAATTGCTAAAATTGATTGTCACAAAACTAGGTCATGTTTATAGCTAATCTTAAGGTTTTGACACCTTCCATATAGGATGGTGCTATCCATTTTGAGATTATAGACTCTATATGTATAGTTTGCATATATTTTCATTAAATCCTATCAAACCTTTCAAAAAACCAAAAATCAAGTAAGCCAACAAGAATACATTCAATAAATATCTCACCAAGGATTTCCAAAATGGTATAGTGGTCACCAAATAGGCTTTGATATCATGTTGTATTGTTCTAAGATCTTGTAACCAAGATTGTATGAAAATATTAGGAGTAGGTAAGATAAAAATTACTCGATCTAACATTTTATTCTCATTTATTGCTATATATATTACATCAATCTAATGTGGATCCATGTTAAGATATTTAATGATTTTTTTCATCTTCCAAAGCATCTATTTGATCTTTAGTAGTTATATTACCAATATCAATATTCATGATAACTCCATCAATAGGATGAATTGGACATGTTCTATAATCTATAAGAGGAAGAAAAAATGGAGTCATGCAAGATTTTGGATGTCTAGAAGTAACAATGGGCATCTCAAATTATATGTTTCAACAAAAGGATTGGAGAAAGGCTTGGGATTTTTCATTGGTCAATTGAACCTTATTAGTGAATTTAGATTTGATTTTATTACCCATTTTCATGAAATGTAATTTAAATCAATAAATATGGTATTCAATCATACATATAAATATAAAATATTAAGATTGATTATTCTAATGCAACAAGGGAGTATGCTAAATATATAAAGTACTAAAGAGATCATGAAACTTAGATTTTATAAGTGACTATCCAACTATGTTTGTATTCTAAAAGTGAAAATTAGAGATCTAAGAAGTTGTGTGATTCATTCAATTTTTCAATTGATTCATTATTTGTGTTTGGTTAGTTTCCTTGGATTGGGTTAATATTGTCGATTGATATTAGCTTATGCAAAAGTAATGCACTATAATTATATGGTCACCTAAAAAAAAAATTATTTATAGAGATACACTTCTAAATTTATGTAGATCAAAGAAGATGATCAATTGAATATTTTTTTTTACCTTGTAGCATGATTAATCAATACTAATGACAAAACCTAACACTTACCATATTTTAAATACCCCAATAGTATAAAATAGAATAACAATACTTAAAATAATAATAATAATAATAATTCTCAATAAAAGAATGATAAAAACCCATTAAAATTCATGTTCAAGTCATATTATACAAATTTTCATGGTCTTTATTTTCAAATTTGGTTTTTTTAATTTCTTTAAATGTATACAAATGTGCTTAAAATAAATATTAATTCTTTTATCAATTTAAAGATAATCTCTTAATGTTCTTCAAACATAAAAATAACAAAACAACTTAGAAACCATATTTTTAAATCTATATACACGTTAGATAACATAAAAATGAAAATTTGAATTTTTTACACACTTAGACTTGTTTTGAGATATTAATTTTTTTAAAATAAATTGATGTTTAGTTATTAAAATTGAATTCTGAAATAAAAATAAAGTCAAAAAGAACTCTGTTATCCAATTTTCTGAAACTTCTCTAAATTTGATATCACATAATACATAATTTTTTATTCTTTATTCATATATAAGAATGTTTTTGGATATCATTGTATGAGATTTTTTAGATCAACATTTCAAATCACACTCAATGATTTATCATCAAGAAGAGAATAGAATAATAACTAAATTATAGACTTAAATCTTATATAAATCTAGAAGATGTCAAGATGAAGTAAGCTCTGATTTTTAAAATAAAATATTATAATAAAAAATATAAATTTGAAAATAATATACTAATAATATATTTACAAGTAGTTAATAATAAAGATATAAATTCTATTAATTAAATAAAGGAAAAATAACTAATATTCAAATACAAAAATAAAATAAATAATCACAATGATGATAAAATTACAAATACCTACAAACACATTCTTAAAATTTTGTTAATGTTTGAATAAGGTACATAAATAATAATTTATCAAATAATGACAATCGATTCAAACTATTAATTGATTATAATATTATGTATTGATCAAATCTGAAGTGAAAATGAATAAGAAATAACATAATGAAATAAAATAACATATAATCTAGAAGTTTTATGTGCTTCATTATTGAAATAAAACTCAAGTGAAATTCGTCATTGAAATAAAATACACATTTACAACTAGAAGCTTTCAATACTTTACATAGATTGTGGGAAATACTATTGCTCTTAAGATAATATTTGTTAAAAATATAAAATTAAAATAATAAAAAATGTCTCAAAGAACTCATAATATTACAAGACCTACTCCTGCTAGAAATGGGAACAAACCATAAAACCTGAATATATAAACAAGATTGAAAATATTATTGAACTATATTCATATTATTGTTGATAATGATAAGTTGTAAATTTTATAAATAACTATATCAATTTGATGAATTGAAATAAGACACTAACTTATACAATTATTAGAACAATTAGCTAGGTTTTAAAAAATCATGGAAAACTATATATAACTAAACCTAATTAGAATCTAAAGAGAAGCAAAAAATACTACGAGAAGAAAAAGTGGAAACTTGAAAAAAAAACTACAAACTTATACCTTTGGTTCTATGGAAGTAGGAAAATTTTATTTAAGTGAAGACAAGAAAATGAATACTAAAAACATTAGTGAAGGAGGAGATACGAGGTATGCTAATTAGGATTTTTAGAAAGGTAAACAAATAGTTTCTAGGAATAATTTTGACCTAGGAACACATCTCTATTTATATTGTTATCGTGTTTATAAGTATCAACAACTTCTCTTAGACAATGATTTAAGAATTGATCTTCCATGGCTAAAAATTTAGTTGTGTGTTTTACTATAAATGATTTACTCACTCTTTTACTTTTAATATTAGTTATATTTTAAATAATCCTAGTTGTAATGGAATCCCTTGTCTCATCAGTGCATACCATACCATAAAAATAATTAATTTTATATACACCACTTCTAAGAGCAGTATCTAAGTAGTCCATAGAAAACTTGATCATTTCCTAAGTTTTTTGACATAAAAATGTATTGTATATTATATTCCTTCTTAAAAAAAATTGAGATCTTATTAGAAATTCCCTCAATGTAAGGGAGATATACTACTAGATTTTGAAAATTGACTTTTCTAACATGGGGATTCACTTTGGTAGTTCTTGGCGATTTAAAAGATTTATTAGTTTATTTCTTTTCATAAGCATTATTCTTAAAAAATTTGATTAAATGAATGATATATTTTTATAAACAGTCTTTATCATAGATTCTAAAATCTCTAGGGTTTTTAACACTCTGAATTTTTTGGAAGGATGATGTTATGAGTTGGCATGAAGATAGAGATTAGTGTATTGATTTCCTAAATATTCTCTAGGAAAAAGACCCATCTAATTTCCTCTAAAAGAGGACATAAAGGAAAGGTTGTCATATTATTCAATTTCCTTAGGAAGCTTGATGTTAGACATACCATTATTGATGTGTTGATGTAATTCTTCTAATTTTTATAAACCATGTGGCCAGTTTACATGTGTATCATCAACATACCTTTTCCATCACTTCAGTTATACATGGAAAGAATGGAGATCTATATCTTCAAAATAATCCATGAATAGGTTGTAAACAACTGGAAAAAGAGGTGACCCCATCTTAACACCTGCTATTTGTTCAAAAATAAAACCCCTAAAAGTGAAATAGGTAAACTTCAAAAAATCTCAACTAAAACTTATTTTTTTCATCAGTGTGTCTACTCACTACTTTGATATCTTCCTTAATGAGAATTTTCATGAAAATAAACACTACATCGAAGAAACTAAAATATCCTCATTGGTTAATTAATTCAAGAAAATCCAAAGAGTATTTAATGAAAAAAGTTTTTTCTACTAAACATTTGATTTTTATAGAAAGAAAGGAAGCTAAAGGATAAGTTAGTGAATAGTGGTATCTAAAATAGGTCTCAATAGGATAATTTATTTATAAATATTAGGGGCACCATAGATTATAAGGGTGATTTAATTTTTTGGTAAGAGATGTTTATTTAAGCTGACATCTTAAGAAGAGAGATCAATCACATTTTTAATGATTCTAGACACTTTAGAAACTGGGTCATCTGAAAGTTGATTATAACTCTTGTTATTTTGAAGATAGTCTGAAATCTTAAAATCATAGTCAACCTGGCCCATCAAAACTATAACATTACTTTTTTTAGTGTTAATAATGACGATATTTTCATTAGAGCTAATAGTTTGTAAGGCATTCCATTCTACCTTAGAAATTTTACAAGTAAGGAGTTTGCCTTTCCTTAATACCATGTAAAATAATCTTATCTAAATTATTTAATCATTTGAATTGGAATCCCTTGTAAATCATTTTCAATTTCCACTCAAAAATATTCTCTTGGAATATAATTAGTTGTAATCGAAAAACCTAAGCCATTTATTAAGATGTTGAAAGAATCACAATCAAGTGGGAAACTTGATAAGTTATATAATAATTTGGTTTCCCATTCATGAAAATAATATTTGGCACAACTCCATCATTTTAAGTTCCCATGTATAGATGATTTTTTTTTACATATGTGGAAGGATAGTGTGGATAATCCAAATTCTTATTGACTTGTAAGTAGTAGTTGTAAACAATGGAAGGTTCCACCAAACTAACAACATTATAAGGGGAACATATATTAAGAATAGAAGGCAAAATATGAGGGAAAATGTTGGTGACTTCTAAGGATGAATCATTTCAACTAGGGATAATATTAGAAATAATAGGACCTATCAATACTTAATGAATACAAGTTAAGATTAGAAATAAAAGGCCCTAAATTTAGTACAGAGTCAACACAAGCATGTGATTTGACCTATTCATGATGTCTAGTTCTCAAAACATTAGGCAAGTTGTTATTGATATTAATGTTATTCAGATCATATTTTTTAGCTAATGTAGGTAACTTGTCATTTGAAGAAAGAATATTTGACAAAATTGAACATTGGGAAAGGAAGACAAAATAAGCTAGATAGGTGAGTAGTACTGGCGATAGAGTATCCTATTTGTCCATATGCCATGATCATGGGTATCAAATTCATGGAGTTCACTTTTATTCACTATGGATCTATTAATTTATTTAATCATCTTTTATATATGTTGAAATATAATTGTCCTCTCTTTTGTCTTTTTTTGTCCTCTTATAATGAAACATGATATGTATTGAGTGGTTACTTTATTTCTATTATGACCATATTGGTATCCTACATGGTATCCTTAATTATATGTGACCCCATTCTATTTCCTAGTTTTAGTAGTTACACCTTTATTAAGTTGTGATCAATGAACAAATGATAAATGGTAATAACTCATTGGTCACATGCTAGCATCATTCTTGGATTTGGCATCTTGTGCCGTTTATTTTATAGTAACCACTCAAATATAATCACATGGTATATACCAATTGCCTTGAAATCATGAAATTTACACAATGGTGGAAACTTTGATTTGTGTCAAATCCATGAACCCATTAAAAATATTAAGTCTACTTATAATCCTTGTTCGTATCCACACCCACATAAAAAAAACAAAAAACAAAAAAAACACACATTGAATAATGTTAAAACATATTAGAAATATATGTGGTTGACTAAATGAATTAGAGTTATACTACAATAATACACGTGGTGTGTTTAGACTAGTCATGGATTCACCAAGTAAAAGATAAGTTGTTTGGTCCATTATGTGGCCACTAAGTTTTCTTTTTTATAGTTATAAGTTTTATGTCGCCATTATATATTTTAGATTTTACAAGGATGTTGTGTGACCAATTTAATTTTAAAACTTAAATGGATTATCATGTGAACCAACTGATTACTAAATTATGTAAATAATATTTATATATAACCACAATATGATTAAACTATTGAAATGAGATATTTATCATCATCAAAATAACAATCCTGATCCCAATTACTTATTGTAATGTATGTAACCAAATAACACTAAAATACAATTTGAAATTCTAAAATTTACATAGATTACATTTCTTATTTACATTACTTATCAATAGACAAATCTCAAATTTTAAATTATAAATATTACCTTACATTAATCCCCAAAACATACATTATAAGCATCACATTTACTAGCCAATTTTTGGCTTTCTTCTTGTTTTGATGATATAATCAAGCAAAGAACTAATGTAACCTTCAAGATATTTAAAAAGGCAATGACCAACTACAATAGAACTCAAACATAATTATTGAATTTTTTAATGGATATTATATGTTCTTTATTTTATATATATATATATATATATATATATATATATATATATATATATATATTGATTGTTAAATTTAATATTTTTTTAAAGGTTGTATTTATTAAGTTATCATCCACAATATTATAATTAAAGTAATTTAGATTAATGACTTAGTGGGCTAAATTCCAATCCTATGTGAGTACAGATTCATGTGCAACCCATAAAATTAAAATTAGTTCTCATGGGGGGTTTAGAATATCATTACAACAATTTCAAAGAAAACTTGTTATGTTAGGGTTTCATGTTGGTCTTATCTTGTTTTCTTTCCTTGCTTTACATCACTACTATACCACTTCTATAGGACATTCAAGATTAATTTTTTTTTTAAACTTATCTCTACCCTTTGGGTAGATAGTTGTGTTTTAAATGGCCCTAAACCATTATGTTGTAACCATTATTACAGATAGTCGGAAGGATGACACCAAAACAATCCAAAAATTTTATCTGAAACATATATGATTTATATATTTTGTAAATCCCATTGGGCCTAATATTTTTGATAATGTTTTACAATTATATGAAAACAATTTCCTGATAGATTATAATGTTTACCATATACACTTTGAGGAATCCCTTAATGCCTGGATTTGTAATCCTTGAAAAACCTCAAGTTTCCAAGTTACTGGTGTTCAGAATATTATTAATGGTTATTTTATTTTTACCTTCAATGAGCCCTCTTAAGTCCAAGCCATCATTTTTAGGTCAAGTTATTGGTTCTTGATGAATAATTTCATGATTATGTCTCTTTGGAATCATACTTCCAAAGTCTCAAACCATACCTCCATTATAGTGCTTATTTCAATCAAACTTCCTAGTCTTCTGCTTCTTCTATAGTATTTTCTTGAGGATATTTTCAAACCCATAAGGTGGGTGATTTTTCATGAGAAAATCAAATTTTACTCTACTTGTCCTAATGAGTGTGTTTTTATCGACTATTTTACTAAAGAATTGAAAGAGTTCATTTATATTCAACTAGGGATGGAACATTGGGTGAAAAACTTCACATACTTTAATTTCTTGAACACTTACTTTTGATGTTAGTCACCTGACCATAGGATCCATTATTGTCTTTTTATGATTCAGTCAAATCCTTTTATCGAATAGGTGCCATATAAAAAATAAAAGGTGGTGGATAGTAATGATGTTTGGATAATGGTGGATACCAAAAAATGTCACTAAAAACAAGGGTTATAATCCAACCAACATCCCTTTGTTATGAAATCCTAGAAAGAAAAATGGGGTTCAACATCGCTTTATTTTACTTGGGGATTTTATGCCAAACCAACAATATCTATTTAGAAATAGGTTTATAACACTTGTATTTGAAGAATAAATATAGGGTGGTCAAGAAGAAATACTCATGGAAGACTCACCCAAATGAATTTAATATCATGGAATGTTAAGGTCTCACATAATCCTCTCACAAATTCTCTGTGTGTGGTTATATATAGTTGGGTTTTTTTCATTTTATTTGTCTATAGGAAGTTAATATTTCAAGATTTCTTCTCCAAACTACTCTAAAATGTATTTTATTTTACACATCTCACTTTTACACTTTACATGAAGATGGACGCAGTTATGCTAGTATTTTGAATTCCAATAAAATTTCCCCCTTGGTTGTTACCTTAGGTAAAGATTCATCCCACCAAGTTATTTTGGTTTTGCTTGACATCAATTTTCATTAATTTAGGGTCATCAACATTTACACCCCAAATTATGGCCATGACATAATGAAATTATAGTGATGGCTAGTTGATAATCTACCTTTCTCCACCAAGTTGATTTATGGATATTTTAATATGATTAAGAGTCTTGATGAAAATTTTGGTAGTCTATTAATGTGATGGTATGTGAGCAAATATAAATCTTGGTTTTATTTCAACAATTAATGAGGTTTGGTGGACCCTCTTCTCTAGTGGATCACATTTAGTAATTCATATTTATTTGCTTGTTTTAGAACTACATTGTTGGAACTAATAGGGTCCTTGACTGGTAGGACTGTTTAATGCTTTCTGGGCAACACATGTTATCATTTTATTTTTTTATGGGAATGTTATCAACATCCATAAATAAATTTTCCTTTCATATCAGAATCCCATCATGTGTAGAGTGGAGTGGATTTGTGTCCATTTTAAGGTGTCATGTATTATTTTTTTCAATAAGTCCCTCCTTTTCAATGAGGGCACCAACATTATCATCACTATAATTTGGTACCTTGTTTCATATTTGCTTTATACTACCATCTAGATAAAGTGGTGGAATGAGTTAATCCCTTGCACTGTCACCTTCCTCTGCCACTATGGAAAGAAAATTGCATGAATCCAAAAGTAGGGTGATGTTATTGTGTTCAAATAATTATAGATAATATCTTCTCTTATTGATCACAATCCTTTTTATCTATAGTTCAAAACCATTGAAACTTCTCTCAAACACAAGATTAAATTTGTAAATATCTACATGGTTAGAGGGAAAAAATTTGTGCTCACCTACATTGGCTCAAAACTAAGGACTAGACCTCAAAATAAATTTTCAAATCCATCTAGGCCAAACATGTTAGGGAATAAATCAAAACCAACAAGCTTGTTTATCAACATCTCATAGATCTACCTAAAAACTCCCTAAATTTTATTAATCATTACATGTTATTTTTATAAGTCTAATTGGAATGCACACATGCATTTCAATAAATTTTAAATGTGGTGCCTCAAAAACTTAGGCTTGTATTCCAAAAACTTTGTGATGCCCCTTTAACTCTTGAGGAACTCTTTGATGCAGTCTGATGTATGGCTTATGACAAAGCCCTTGGTATTGATGATTTCCCTTATGAATTTTACAAAGATACTTGGCATTATATAAGGCCTGACCTATTGTATGTTTATAAATAATTCCTATAAAATAAATATTTAGGCTTCCTTATCAATGAATGCAATATCAATTTCATTCCCAAGGCTAGTGACCTAGAGCTCGTTACTAGTTGACACCCCATCACCCTCAATTTATATTATAAAATTCTTGTTAAAGTCTTTACAAACCATCTCATTCTTATCTTGTCTACTATAATTATGCTATAGTAAACCAAATTCATTAAAGATACATTTTAGATTATTTAATTTTTGTATGGTCTAACTATGTTGAATGGACCAAATCACCACTTCACTTTGTCATGTACATTATAATATTTATAAATTTTTTTTAACCTATATGTTTTGAGCTATGGTGAAGGATTTAAAATAACCCATTCCTCATACTTGTTTACACCAAGAAATTTTTGGCATATAGATATATCTCTTTATCTATCCATGATGAGGATTGTTCTTCTGCTAAAAGTAATTAAAAAAATGATTGCAGATCACTAGGGATTATTCTTGTGCTAAAAATAATTAAGAAATAGTAAGAAATAAATATAGAAAAATATCATATTCATCTTGAAGAGATTGTTATAATATGTAATTGACATTAACTTCTGATTAAAACTTGTCTTATCCACCTATTAAAATACATTATTTTATTGCATTAAATTTTTTAAAGATTTTCAATTATTAATTTGTATATTTATTAACAAAATTAATTTTAAAAAAATTATATAAGGTTTGATTAGTGAGAAGTTATGGGATGTTTTTACTAAAGCTAAAATAATTGACATCATGAATAATAACCATAATAAATTTCATAAACAATATCTAGAATAAATGGCTATAACATAAGTTTACATGTCAATTTTACCATTATCAAGAAAATGTAAATGTTTTTAATTATTTTTATGAGATATTATCCATTATATTTTGATGAATAATTTCCCTCATCTCTAGCCATTTAACTTTAGTATAAATGCTTCCTTGTTTAAATAACAATGCAAGCATGTGTGTATTTCTTGATACCATAAGAATAATAGAGGTATGAATATGTCTATCAATATGGTCATTTGAAATGTGCAGGTTTTGCTAGATCAAATTTTTTTTGACACCAAATCCCTTGCCTTCAACCAATAATATGTCTTTATCTGTGATTCCTTCATGGTAGTCTCTTTTTTTATTTTGTTACTGATATGTATATAGTAATGTTTAAATGCATCATAAATATAAAATTAATCATTACTTATTCCACATGATCACATGGTTGAATTGATTTCTAGTAATGGCCCTCATTACCTTGGTCTATCTCTCAGTGAAAAGATGGAAAATTACTTATTCTTGAAGGAAAGAGGAAATTCATAAGTTGGGTTGTGTTGACTAAACTTCTAAGTATGTTAGTAGTTTCTTTTGAACACTAGCTTTAATTTACTCATTTATAATTACTATCTATAATCATCTTATTCCAATTTATTTTATTGCATGAGTCTATTTTGTAATATCATAATTTTTTGTTCAACTTGATAGGATGTTTCATTCTAAAGAACCTCATATTTTAAGTTATCAAACTCGATGCTCAAAAAAAGTTTGAAAATAGACCAACTATAGTTAAATGATATTTTACCGAAATATTTTTCAACATAGTATGTGTTATTGAGTTATTTTTACACCATATATGGTTCAACTATAATTATTTATTTTAAAGAAAAAAATATAATCGTAATGCTTTCATAATTTTGTAGGAATTTGATTTTTCATATTTTTATGTATTGTTTTTTAAATAATATTGGAGATATGCATGGAGTAGTTTTATAGGACAAGCCATCATTATTTTGTAGGGAATTTTCTTCCTTTATTTAATATTTGCACAAAGTTTTCAATGAAATAAATTTCATCCACAAGATGAAATGATCAATTATTCATTAAAGATTTAGGCTTATTCACTCATTTTCATGGTAATTAATACATATCTAAGAATATATGAATTTATAATTTAGGTTTGTGTCATAACATTTGATATATGCATTCCTTGTAGGAAATAACTCTAGGTGGTCTTTTTAATTCTTAAATTAAACACTTTGAAAGTTGATGCTCAAAATTTGAAGGAAATATGTCTCTTATGAAGATTGACATGAGTTACTAAGATCCACTAGGATGGAGTTTGGTAAATTTTCAATAAGTAAAAGATAACATTGATATCCTAAATCAAAACAAATTTGGTGACAATGGTGGATCTAATAGCCAATAAATTTTCCTTGGAGGATAATAGTCATTGTAAGGAATTTACAATTTATTGGCCTAGAGTAGAATTTTCTTCATGAGATTTGATTGAAAATTTTGTGTTCTTGAGTTGCTCTAAATATTTTTTTGTATCAAAATTTCATATGGTAATATCATTATTCATTGAAAAAAATGTGATCAAAATAAATAAAAGATATCTCATAGTATTTAGCCCCAAATTGATGAGGAATTGTGATAGTGATGAAATATTTTGTGAATCAATTTTCCAAGTTATAGCCACTTCCACACATTATACACCTTTGTATAACCCACTGTATCTACTCAGAGTTTATGAGTCATCAACTAGAGCTCCAATTATCCAATAAAAAAGTGTTTGAAACATGGCATCTAGAAACCCATAACAAAAGTATAGTACAAATGGACCTATATAAGTAGAGCTAGATTTCTTAAAATCAAAATAATTCAATGTGGATTTATTTGAATCATACCTTAGTTGGTTAATAAGGCCTCCACCCCATAATTTTGTACCAAAAATGCCACTATTCTCACACTTATAAATCCCCTCTTCACATCCAACACATACCCAATCCTTATAAACCCCACAATCTGAGCCACCTAATAAAATTTATTATTTAGAACCCTAATCCTTACATTGAATATTAGCACATTTACATTCTTAAATTGATAAGTTATGAAAAAAATTACTAACCCAAAAAGCAAGAGCCAACATTAACATGTTTATATTCTTAAATAGTTTTAAAATCACCTAAGCCTCAATCCATACATTAACTTAATTTAAAATGGTGACCTTTCTACCATCATCCTTAATGACCTTATCAAGATGAAATAAACCCAATGATGAATTGTTCTTGAAGGACATAAAGCTCATAAATTCTATGTATGTTCCATCATTCACATATTCATTATTATTGAAATAGTTTATAACCAAAGGAATGAATCCTCCAACAACATTGCCAAAGATTAAAATTCTCTAGAATAAGGAGCTATAGACCATTTTAATTCTTTTATTAGATAGGTGGTCATGATGTCTCTATGGCCAGCCCATAATATCCCTACTCCCACCCCCAATAAGGCCCTTGTGATTATTAAAAATGTATTATTATGGTTATAATTGTGATATAGGAATGAAGTTGCATAAGTGATACAAGTAGAAAACAATGTCAAGAGGGTCATATGGAGGCTAAGTATATTGTATATTCCACCACCCAACATACCAAAAATTATAAAGGTTATCATATGGTGCCCACATATAAGCAAAAAAAAATTGAGAATGGAATCGTTGGGATTAAGACTAATGGTTCTAAAAACAAAAAGATGAATGTTATACCTTGGGGCATAAAAGAAAAAATCATAAAAACAAAAAGAATAAAGCTTATATAAAAGTATAAAATAAATAAACCATGACCATTTGAGGAACCCCATTATAATTAAGTTAATAGGGATAAACTATTTCATCAATCATTTGCACTCTTAGTGTTTTTATTTGTTTCTCATCTCTATTTTTATAGTTTATTTTTTCTTTTGTTGTTTTAGCAACTAAAGAGGGGGTAAAAATATATTAAAAACAAGCCCAAAAACGGGGAATTACATCCTCATGTCCTGCTCGAGAAGCTAAGTCAGGATAGGAATTAGATCAGCTGGAAGCCTATGCTGATCAAAGATCGCCCAGTTAGGCCCATGTTTCGTGGCCCATTTAGCCAGTCGGTCAGCCACAACATTCCACTCACGGGGAATATGACTAAAGGAAATTAATTCAAAAAATGAGCTGACCTGTCTAATCTATTTAATTATCACATCAAGTTTACAATCCATACAAGTAGACTTGGAATTGTTCAGCAGGTTAACCACCACCTGCGAATCTGACTCACAAATAATGCTGGACCACCCCTGTTGACAAAAAATACGTAAAGCCTCTAGGATTGCCAGCGCCTCCATACAGTTGTTGGTATGATGACCCTTATACTCAGTCAGTAAAAAATAGACATTGCCAGAATTGTTCCTTCCTATGGCTCCAATCCCCGCTTCACCCGGGTTCCCTCTGGTCGACCCGTCCACATTTATCTTCACAACACCTTCCACCGGCGGCTGCCAACTACCTTCCCTACTGATCGGGCACTTCATGTGCCTGCTGTAGGTCAAGGGGCGAGTCTGGATGCAGGGGAGCGCACTCGATGGCACGCAAGGGGAGAGATAAGCCAAAACAGAAGCATCCCGCGCCTGCAAGTCATCACTTCTTTTACCTCTAGCATATAACGTTTCCTGCAATGCCACCAGCACCCTCATCTAAAGCGCACTTGTGCTCATGCAACGATCCTAAAAAAGTCTTCTATTTCATTCCAGCCAAAGGTGCCAGAGGATGAATGACGGCCCAACAGTCCACGCATTCTGTAGAAAAGAAGCCTTAGTGGGGGGCCTATCAAGGCATTGCCAGAACTCAATCAAGGACCCTGCGTGCCAGCATGGGCACCCCCAAGCATCCCACCACAAATGCCAGAGCTCTCTAGCGAAGGAACATTAAAAAAATAGGTGTTCACCATTCTCCTCACTTTCCTGACTAAACAAGCAGATTGAGGGTCCATGAAAACCTCTCCTGATGAGGTTATCCCAAGTGAGGCAGCGCCTGTAGGTGAGGGTCCACAAGAAGAAGTTACACTTCGACTAGGCTGCCGGATTCCATATTTTCTTGCTCCAAGGGACCTCCTCAGCTCTGAGTTGCTCCTTGATCAGCCACTGATATCCAGAGGAAACAATATTATTGTCCACAGGGGTCTCCACCCCAAGCCAGAGTGTCACCATAGGCCAAAGAGCTACAGCCCCTAGAAGCAAGGAGCAGAAGAAGTTCCTGTCTATCCTCCATAGTCCCCCCTTGCGGCCAATCCACCTCTTGTTTCCAATTGAAAACACTAGCAGCTCCCAGCTGGAAGGCTTCTTTATAATGTTCCACAGTATCCCAACCCGCATTTTGGAATGCCTCACTCAGGTCCTGCAAATGGGGATGCAATAGAATGAGCCAGGGGAATCCGTTCCAAGAGTCTTCCTAGAATAACGCCTCCGTACCACTATTACAAATCCAAAAAAGATTGGCTTGCACCAGAGAGGCTCCCAGCTTGAGGGTGATCCACACCATGGAGCCTCTTCCCTCAACAGGGAACCTGGGAATCTCCACCGGCGTCGCCCCAGGCAAATACTTCAGCGAAAGAATGTGGGCCCAGAGCTGGGATTGATTTGTACACCACCTCCAATACATCTTGGCCGTAAGAGCTTGATTGGATAGGAAAGCCGACCTGAGCCCAAGGCCCCCCACCCTCTTAGGCTTACAAACAATGCTCCACTTGATCAAGCTCCATTTTGAATTCCGAAGGTTGCCGCTCCACAAAAATTGCCTAGAAAGCGCATCATATTCATGGAGGAAGTACTTCGGAGCGGCTTGGACCATGCTGCGATATATGGGCAGAGCTTGGATAACCGACTGAAGAAGGGTCACCCGACCCGCCATCGTAAGCCACCGGTGAGTCCAATGATTCACTTTCTACCTTAACTTGTCCAGAATGTTTTGCCAAAACAGCCGGGGCTGGCTGCCCACAATAATGGGAACCCCCAAATAAGTCACCGGAAGAGACAGGGGTTGGAATCTCAATATGGTAGTGATCCTGTGATGGATAGAATCAGGAGTATTGAAGAAATAAATAGAGGATTTTTGCTCATTCAGCTGTTGTCCCGAGGCAGCTAAATAGGTGTCCAGAGCGCTCTAAAATGCCTACGCCTCTCTGATCCGTGCAAGCCCAGTGAGGATGGTGTCGTCCACAAATTGGAGGTGGGTCAATCTAGCAGCGCCATTGCCCCACTGCCACCCCTGAATCCGGTCCTGTGAAGCTTGGGTTTTTATGAGCCTTCCAAGGCCCTCAGCTAAGATAATGAAGAGGTAGGGGGATAACGAATCTCCTTGCCGAAGCTCTCTAGAAGCCCAAAATAGTCTGGAAGGCACTCCATTAATGAGCACAGAGTATGACGGAGTGGTAACACAACTATAGACCCATCGAACCCAGTCCTGGCAAAAACCAAAAGTGAGAAGGGTTTTTTGCATGAAACCCCAGTCAACCCTATCATACGCCTTAGCCATGTCGAGCTTAATAAACATAGCTCTTTGCTGTGAGTTGCTCATTGAGTGAATGGCTTCTGAGGCAATCACCACTCCATCCAAAATCTACTTTCCAGCAACAAAGCCCCCTATTCTTCTGAAATAATCATTGGGAGGCATTCTTTAAGCCTCTCTGCAATGAGCTTGGTAATGATTTTGTAGACCGTATTGCAGAGAGCAATAGGCCGGAAGTGATCCATCTGATTAGCTTGATCTTTTTTCAGAATCAACACCAAAAAGGTAGCATTGATCGCTCTGAGCATTTCCTTGTTGCGGTATGACTCTTGCACCACTTCAACTAAATCATTGCTGATTATGTCCCAAAATTCTTGAAAAATTTTAGTCGAAAAGCCATCCGAGCTTGGCGCCTTGCCTCTACGCATAGCGAAGACCACTTTTTCCACTTCTGCCTTTTCGATAGGTTTCAAAAGGGTGTTATTAACATCATCTGTGATGATATGAGGAATGCAAGACAGAACCGTATCCCCCTCCAACTCAGCTATGGGCTCCGCTCCAGAAAGAAGCTCAGTATAAAACCGGATAGCTTCCTCAGTTATGGTAGAAGTAGATGAGGTAGTAGAGCCATCCTCAGTCACAAGAGAAGTAATGTAGTTCCTGTTGCGTCTCACCTACACCGATTTATGGAAAAAAGTAGTGTTCCTGTCCCCTTCTTGAAGCCAATCAATCCGGGCTTTCTATTTCCAAAAAATTTCTTCACACATTTCCCATTCATTGAGCTCATTCAAAGCTACAAATTCAGCCTTACGTAGCTCCTCAATCAAACCAAAATCCAGGATCTGCCTGGTTGTGCTATCAAGCCTCTCTTGCGCACCCTTCTTCATAACGTACAAGTTACCAAAATTAGTTCTGTTCCATATCTGTAACTTTCTTTTGACGTGTTGAAGCTTCTTGACGAACGATAACATGGCAATACCATACTCAGGACCCCCCTGCCTCCACCAGTGGGATATGAGGGTATGCAGAGACAAATCCCTGAGCCACATTAGCTGAAATTTGAAGGGGGGTTTCTTGGGCCTCTCAATAAAATTTGTTGTGAGCTTGATAGGCCAGTGGTCCGAACCCCTCCAATCCAGGATTTCAGAAGCAATAGAGAAAGCACTAGAGAGCCAAAAGCATGATACTAAAAATCTATCCAACCTCTCAAAAATAGCTTCCTTACCTGATCTTCTATTATTCTAGGTGAATCTCCCATTAATGGGTTTAACATCTGATAGGCGCAGCCACTCCATATTTAGCCTAAGAAGCTCTGAAGAGGGATCTAGTCGATTTAGCCCACCTCTCTTTTCCTCCAAACTGAGGATATCATTAAAGTCTCCGCACATTATCCATGGTAAGTATGGACAGCAGCTTCAAACATAACATAAATGTTCCCAAAGCTTCAAGGATCCCTGACTATCTCCAGGAGCGTATATATTTGTGACCAAAATCAGCTCTCCTGTTTCCAGCGAAGATGCAGTCATGGAGAGTGCCAAAGTGGTCGCCATCCAAAGGATTGGTGTGAGCTTTGCCAGGTCCCAGCAAATTGCAACCCCTCCTACACTTCCAAGCGCCCCCACACATTGACATTGGCCAATATCCCAATTTTTTTTAAAACTACCAAACATCGCATCAACAAAAAGCTTGGTCTCCTGAATACATAAGATATCTGGAGATTGATCTGCAATTAATTTTTGCATAGTTTTTTGTCTAGGAGTACTATGCAGCCTCCTAACATTCCATGATAGCACTATCATTGAGAGGATTGGGTGAAGTGTTCAACTAAGGTTTTAACCTCTCCTGACTCAACCAGTAAGTCCCCTGTACGCTTTATTCTCTCCTGATCCTTTCTGCGTCCTGGTCTGGAGGGTGTGGAGAAGGAGACCTTTTTGAAAGGTCTTTGCATAAGACCCAAGGCTTCCACTACTCCCTTATCTTTCCTGGGGGTATCCTTCTCTTTCACCAAATCAGCCTAGCTATAATCCTTATTTTGCAATTCTGGGATGTCCGCCTCATTTGCAACCCCCAACGCATTCTCACTTCCTTGGCCTTACTGGACCACCATATCCTGCACTTCACTGATGGGGTTTTTATTTTCTTCCCTCCCTGAGAGTCCTCCCTCCTCCTTAGGGATGAAACCGTCTTCAATCACCATACCTTCTAGTGCTTCAAACTTGTTAAAACTCATTTCCAGGCCTCTGTCCTGGTTTCTCCCCTTCTGCCCACGGCCTCTCCCTCTCCGGCGGACTTGAGCAAAGCCATCCTTGTCTAGTCTTGGCATTCCCATAGGAACTGCAGACCCCTCTACCCCTTTTGGAGCACCTTTTGCATTCGCTGGATTTACAGGCAGGGATGTTGAGGTACCTCTCTGGTTCAGCTGCTCTGATTCTTTTCTTCCCTGAGAGTCCATCCCTCTGAATCTCCCCCCTTGAGGGCATTGTCTATGTAAGTGGCCATATATATGGCATATTCTATAGCAGAAGGGGATAGCTTCGTAGTCCACCTGCTGAATCCATGATGACTCTCCTAAGCAAATTTCAATTGATTCAGTCAATGGATTGTTTAAATTGATTTCCATGCATATTCTAGCAAAGGAAATGAACTTTTTATCCAAAGACTGATGTGATACAGCAATTGGTGTTCCCAGAAGGCCTACAATTTGGTGCAGGATGTCTTCTCTCCAAAACTCCAACGACAGTCGTGGGAGACAAACCCATACAGGGACACTAGCAGGCAAATCCTCCGCAGAATTGAACCCAGGATGCCAGGGTTTAATGAACAGTCTTATACGGTCATAGAAATAGGGTCCCCCTTCAAAAATATGATTTCTATCAGATATGGAGGAGAAATTTACCAGGAAGTAGCTATTCACAGCCAGCATTATGTCAATGTCACCTTCTACTTGCCAGGTGCGCCTCATCCAAGCTTTCAAGGCTGGCTGTGAAATCCTGAGGCCCAAAAATTTACATATTAGAGCATGTCTTGTCAGGTATTCCACATCCTCTCTGATAGCTGCTTGAGGGACCACCAGGACTGGCCTGTCTTGGCTGCGTGGGAAAAAACCATTGACTTTAGACAGTTTTGGACGCTCTCCAACATAGAAAGGGTCTCCTACTTGGGACAACTCCCCTTGCCCCATGCTCGCTTCCCCTGTGACCACGCCCTGGTCGGGCTGCCCTTTCCCTCTGTTCGCCAGCATCGCGCTCACTCTAGATTCTTCAATTTGAAAAAAGAAAATCTCAACTTTCTTTTGTTGTTTTAGAGTAAACATTTTTTATTTAGTTTGTAGGGAATGTGCTTCTTTATCTAAATCTCTATCAATAAAAATGACTCATGGTGATTTGTTAGGGTTTCAATAGTTATTATCATGTATCATGTATAGTTATTTTTTCAAAGGTTGAGAGTCCATTTTACAATAAACATGGTTTTACTTTGGGAATACTAGGTCTATAGCATGTATACTCTATAATTTTAAATTAGGGCTTGAGCCTAAAATTTCTTGTGTTGTTTTTTATTTGTAGATAATGTGCCTATATTATGATTTTAACATACAAAAAATGGTGAATGTCTGTTCAGAGGAAGGGCTAAAGGAATGTGCAGTTTTTAAGAACTTTACCCAAATTATTTATTTTCAAGTTTTATTTTGTCTTGTGTTTTAGAAAAACTAGACTAGGGTTTCATTTTAGAAGCTAGTGGTTTATTCACAAAGCTAGGGATTTTTAAAAAAATATTTAGAGATTTTATATGGGTTGGAGCATTTAATTATTTTTTCAATATTGATAAACCCATTTTTCAAGAAGTAGGATTTTTATTTGGTAAATAATTTGGGGCTCTAGCATGTATACTAAATTAGAGCTTCAGCGTGAATAATGTAGGGTTTTAAATTTTATTTTATCACTATTTTATTTGTATTTTGATACTGATGAAGAACGTAGGGTTATTTTGGAAATATTTAGGTCTTTCTCCTCAATAATGTAGGGTTGTAATGGAATCATTATCTTAGATAAAACTTAATTGCTATTTTTTAATGCAAGAAAATTGGTCTCTACTTTTAATAAAATCTGTTCTATATGGTTTTATTGAATAAATTTGAATTTATTATCAAATGTCGAGGGTTTTATTGACAAAGTGTTTTATTGAATAAATTTTTACTTGTGGAGGAATATGCTCTAAAATTTAATTTGGCAGGCTTCACCATTTATTTTTCTGTAGTGGAAGGATGCTATTTAATTATATTTTCATAAAAATCACTTGTTGTTCATATGGTATGAACCTATGTACTTATATATGTTTATCTTATGATTCTAAAAGATTAATTTATTTTTGGGAATTTGGGATTCATATTTTTTTCTTTAATTTAGAAAGATGATGAAGTTTACTTTGGATTGTCTTCTGAAATTTGTGAAAAAACCTACTTGATTTGTATAGGGATTTCAAATTTTGTTGAGAAAATGGATGTTTAATTTGTTTTATTTAGATAAGATTTTAGGTTTTCCATATTGGGTAGATCTCTCTCTTTTAAATTTACATTGCATTTAATTATTGGACACTAATGGATGCCTTTATATTTTGTGTATGCATCTCCACTTATTTTGCCAATAATTTTAAACTCGATTTGCTTATCATTATCAATATTTTTGATAAATTATAAGCAAATCGAGTTTAAAAATATTGGAAAATTAGTGGAAATGCATACACAAAATATAAAGGCATCCATTAGTGTCCAATAATTAAATGCAATGTAAATTTAAAAGAGAGGGATCCACCCAATATGGAAAACCTAAAATCTTTTCTAAATAAAAAAAATTAAACATCCATTTTCTCAACAAAATTTGAAATCCCTATACAAATTAAGTAGGTTTTTTCACAAATTTTAGAAGACAATCCAAAGTAAACTTCATCATCTTTCTAAATTAAAGAAAAAAATATGAATCCCAAATTCCCAAAAATAAATTAATCTTTTGGAAATATTTAGGTCTTTCTCCTCAATAATGTAGGGTTGTAATGGAATCATTATCTTGGATAAAACTTAATTTCTATTTTTTTATGCGAGAAAATCAGTCTCTACTTTTAATAAAATATGTTCTATGGTTTTATTGAATAAATTTGAATTTATTATCAAATGTCGAGGGTTTTATTGACAAAGTGTTTTATGTTTTCAGTAGCTAGAATCTATGACACTTTGAATTTGTAAGAAATATGGAAGAAAGCTACCATGAAATTTTTACTTGCGGAGGAATATGCTCTAAAATTTAATTTGGCAGGCTCACCATTTATTTTTCTATAGTGGCAGGATGCTATTTGATTATATTTTCATAAAAATCACTTGTTCATATGGGAGGAACCTATGTACTTATATATGTTTATCCTATGATTCTAAAAGATTAATTTATTTTTGGGAATTTGGGATTCATATTTTTTTCTTTAATTTAGAAAGATGATGAAGTTTACTTTGGATTGTCTTCTGAAATTTGTGAAATAACCTACTTGATTTGTATAAGTATTTCAAATTTTGTTGAGAAAATGGATGTTTAATTTTTTTAATTTAGAAAAGATTTTAGGTTTTCCATATTGGGTGGATCTTTCTCTTTTAAATTTACATTGCATTTAATTATTGGACACTAGATGGATGCCTTTATATTTTGTGTATGCATCTCCACTAATTTTCCATTAATTTTAAACTCGATTTGCTTATCATTATCAATATTTTTGATAAATTATATATATATATATATATATATATATATATATATATATATATATATATATATAGGTTTACAATTCAATCAATGTCCAACTTTTGATTTTAAAAATAATTATAATTTTGGGATTTAGATGGATTCTTATATTTTTTATGTTCATTTATTGGCTTTATGTGATTTTTGGTAGCTGAATATGTTGACACTTTTTTATCAAATGGATGTTGGTCTTGTGATTGGCTTAATATCAGGTGTTGTGAGAGAATTTCATGTTCTCTATTGGTGAAGATTTTTTTATTTTAATATTACGTTAACCACTTTTCTCAAAATGTGGTTAGGATTTTTTTTGTTTATGTATGGATGGTTTGTTATATAACACATCATATTTTATTGCATATTTAATTTGTCTATTGAGTTGGATTGTATTTTAATCCCTTGTTTAATAACTATTATATGTAGTTTTATGATAGGCTTTTCATTTTTCTTATTCATCATCTTTGTGAGTATTCTTGGTATTAATTTATTTATGGATGCCCATTCTTCTTGTGAATTATTTTTCTAACCTTTTCCATAGACACAATCTCTTGTATTCATGGATTTTTTATCCATATGCTTGTGCACTTAATAGAATGTTCATAGATCATAGCTAATTGAAAGAAAAAAATATTTATAAAAAAATGATTGATTATATTCACCTTGAGACATTTTCTTGAACCTTTCAAGATTTTTTACCCATGCATATTCCTAAAAAGGTTTGGAAATATTTTTATTTGAATATCTTTGAATTCAAATCTCTTTTAGATTTTTTAAAAAAAATTATTTTGTAAAATTGTCTATGTTTACTCAACTTTTTATTTTTTTATTAAAAATACTTTTAAATTTTATGAGACCTAAACATTATCCCATATAATATGAATAATGGAAAAATATTGAAATTTGAAAAGGTGAGTTAGATATATAGTAGTAAATAAATGTAATTTCTATATTAATCAAATATGTAAGCCATGGCTCAAAGTCATAAAGTTTGAGTGAGCCCATATTATGTGAGAAAATGGAACAACTAGCTCTTCTTATTTCATATAAATTATAAAAATTCCAATCTGCCACAAATTATTAGGGAAATCAAACAAGCTTTAATGGTAAGACTTAATTATATATTACCTTGTAATTCTCATATTCAAATAATTAGAATTAATGGTGGTTGTTTAGTGTTTAAATTTATTAATCAAAATTTATTATATTTTATTAAATGTTTTTTTTGAAGAAGCACAAGACAATCGAATGGTAGAATCTCAGATGGATGATTTCTTCTATTTGTTAGGGATAAATTTATTTTGATTTATATCAAATTGTATAGAAATTTATTGTCCTTCAACTAAACTTTTTCAGATGTTATTGTTTATTTTTGGTTGTTCATGGATAATTTCATGTGGGTGGAGGGTTTATTAATCTTTTTAAAATGTTATGTCAAGCATGACCATGCTATTTTCTTTTTTGTTGGGTTTGGTGTTGTTCCTTTGGGGTGATTTTGTTCTATTTTGTCTTTCTATATTTTTTCTTTTTTTTGGGTGTTATTTTGTGGAAAGTTGTGTGAAGCACAAAGGCTTAGTAGGTATGTTTCACTCTCATTCACCTATATTTGTTTTTACATTATTTTTTTGGTTAGGTATATTTTCTCGCTAATATTTTACTATTAGATATTTCCTTGCATTGATTACTTGTCAAGAGTACCAAATAATTAGCCATCTATTGAATGTTAAATGTAGTGATAAATGTGTTTGGATTTGATTGTATGAATGCTTTCAATTGTAATAATAAGCATTTTTCACTACTTTTTTTGTTTAGGTATATTTTCTCGCTAATATTTTACTATTACATATTTCCTTGCATTGATTACTTGTCAAGAGTACCAAATAATTAGCCATCTATTGAATTCTTAATGTAGTGATAAATGTGTTTGGATGCAACTATTTGAAGGATTTCAATTGTACCAATAAGAATTTCTCATTACCTTGGACATTGACTATGGAAATACTATTTTTCATATTGTTCTATGTCACAGAGTTAAGTTGTGGAACTAAAATATTTATTAATACAAGGTAAGTACTTATTTGTCAGAATGAAATTATTGCATTTGATTATAATTTGGACCCTAAAAACATTGTCCATATTTACAAATATTTGAATAATATAAAATGATAGACACAATTGAGAGGCACAATTGAGGCAAAAATGGCCTTTCGAATAAGGGAGAGCATCACACGAAATGAAATCAACTTAAAATTAAGTTTATCATCCAATAATGGCCTTTGAACAAGGTAGAACTAATTTCAATATTAGTCATGTCTTTAAATTTAAATACTTTGTATCATTTCAATGTATCACCTTTAAAAGACTATTGGTTTTATAGATTAGTTACTAATTTCAGGAAAATGTAAAAAAAGATTGTTAATATATTTTTTTATTAGGGACTAATCCCTTTGAAGTTCGAAGTGATAGTCTAATGTTATTTAATTTATTTGAATGTTAATCTTAATTAATTATTTATACATATTTTTATAATTTTTTTCTTGTAGAAATTTTTATTTATATTAATATTAACTATTTTTTTTTGTTTATTCATTATTTTATTGCATGAGTTCCTATCTATGTTTTATATAAGGACAATTTATATAGACTTTTGTATGTGTAATTTCATTTCCAATGCATTACATTTGTATGAAATTAGTTTCTTAAAATTTGTGAGTTGATGAGCTTTTATAAGAAAATATTTATTTGATGCATGTGTTTTTGCACAAATATCTATATAAATGAATTTTTATTGCACTAAAAATTAGATGTTTCTTTGTATGATTTATTATTATAAGCACTTCACAAGTATTTTTGTGGATGATTTATTATCTATGTTTGTTTGTAGGATTTGTTATACATTATAATGAAAATTTATATATACTTGTTTAACTTTAGTGAATTTAAGCATGAATTTAAAATGTAATTTAAGTGCATTTAAGCATGAATTGAATTTTAAATGATATAATGTTTTATTAAAATAATTTTAATATTTTATTCAAAATACTTGTATTTTATGAACATTTGTTTAAGTAGATATATGATTCATTAATTTTTAAATTATAAAATGATTGAAAAAATAAATATGTTTGTAAAGGTCATTGTGTACATACTTATTTAATGATGTATGTTGTTTGTTTGTTCATTAATCATGTAGTTATTTTAATAAGTTATTATATATGATTTATGAAGTTTGAATGATATATTATATTTTCTGGTTAATATATATGATTTATGAAGTTTTAATAAGTATTTAAATATATACATGTTTGTATTAATTTTTAAAAATAGATTATTTGATTGAAATATTAAATGTGTACAAGTTAGTATTTTTTTGATTGTTTGTTATAGATTATTTGACTGAAATATTAAATATGTACATGTTAATACTTGTTTGATTTTTTGTTTAAATGATGTATAGATTTTTTTTTGTTATTCATGACAAGTAATTATATGTATGATAGATTATTTTCATTATTCATGATGAGTAATTATATGTATGATTAGTTGTTTGAATCATATATGATATGTTTACTTTCTTTTATATACAATGTTTGATTTTATGAATGCATATGTGGGATGAATACTTTAATAATAAATGTGTTCTTTATTCAATGATTTATTATATATTTATTTGTTTATATTATTCCTTCAATATTTATTTAGTCTAATGTATAAATATATTTGTTTGGAAATGTATAACACTTTCATGCAGTTTTACTTACTATTATTTTTATTAGAATATGTCTCGTTGTTCTAATAGATGATTTATGTTTGAATGTTATATATGATATTTGTTTGTTCTAATGATTTAAATAAATGTTGTTTTATATTATTTAGCGTATGAGATCTTTACACCACTTAATGTACGTTTGCATATAAGTATTTATTTGGTATGAGTTCTCAATGTACATCTTGTACATTGATTATATGGGTATGGGTATTTTTATAATTTTATTAATTTATATATTTTATTATTTAAGATATTTATTTTTTATTATTCATTATGAGTGTATATATATGATTAATTATTTGAAAAATTTATTATATATTTATTTTTTTATGTAGAATGTTTGTTTATATAAATGAGTATTTTAGTAATAGAAACACTGATTTTTGTATGTAAATATGTGTGCTTTCTTCTATGATTCATTATTTTTAAGAATGAATATTTTAATAATAGAAACATTGATTTTTGTATGTAAATATGTGTGCTTTATTTTATGACCTAATAAATGTTTATTTGTTTATGTTATTCATTCATTGCTTACTTGTTTTAATAAATGAATATATTTGTTTGATAATTTTTTACGTTGTGTTGTTCTAATAATTATTTATATTTTTTTAATGTGTTATTTATATTATTATTATTGTTTGTTTGAGTGATTAAAAAAGTGTTATTTCATATTATTTGGGATATTTGCATGACTTATTTTACAATTTCTTATTTGTTTGATTTGTTATATGGTCATTTGTTTGAACATAACTTAATGTTGGGTTCTAATAGTTTTTAGTGTTCTAAATGTGTTATTATTTTTGTTTGTTTGAATGATTATAAAAGCATTGTTTTGTATTATTTATCATATGGAAAATTTGCATGACTTAGTGTATGTTTACTTATTTGTTTAATTTGTTAAACGTTTATTTGTTTGAACTAAATTTTAATAAATAATGTTCAATTAAATATAATTTAACTTATCATTTAAATGCTTGTTTATTTCTCTTTTTAATTCATTCCATGTTTACTTGTTTTAATGTATGGATATATTTTTGAGTGAATGTATATTGTAGAGTGTTAATAACACATTCATATAGGATATTTGCATAACTTAGTGTACATTATTTGCATGACTTTGTGTACATTTGCTTGGTTTGATTTTCTATATGGTTATTTATTTGAACATAATTTAATGTTGGGTTGTTCTAATAGTTTTTTATGTTTTGAATGTGTTATTATTTTTATTTATTTGAATGTTTAAAAAAGAATTGTTTTATATTATTTATCATATGGGATATTTGCATGACTTAGTGTATGTTTTTTTATTTGATTGATTTGTTAAATAATTATTTATTTGAATTAAACTTTAATAAACAGTGTTCAATTAAATCAAATTTCACTTATAACTTAAATGCTTATTTATTTCTCTTTTTAATTCATTCTGTGTTTACTTGTCTTAATGTATGAATATATTTGTGAGTGAATGCATGTTATAGAGTGTTAATAACACATTCATATAGGATATTTGCATAACTTAGTGTATATTTGCTTGTTTGTTTGATTTGTTATATAGTTATTTGTTTGAACATAATTTTACATTGAGTTGTTTTAATAATTTTTTTTTTTTTTTGGTTTTGTTTTGAATGTGTTATTATTTTTGTTTGTTTGAATGATTAAAAAAGCATTAGTTTGGATTATTTATCATATGGGATATTTGCATGATTTAGTTTATGTTTGCTTGTTTGATTTGTTAAATGGTTATTTGTTTGAACTAAACTTTAATAAATAATTTTTAATTAAATGAAATTTCACTTGTAACTTAAATGCTTGTTTATTTTTCTATTTAACTCATTCAATGTTTACTTATTTTAATGTATGAATATATTTGTGAGTGAATTTATATTGTACAGTGTTAATAACACATTCATATATGATATTTGCATAACTTAGTGTACATTTGCTTGTTTGTTTGATTTTTTATATGGTTATTTGTTTGAACTTAGTGTAAATTTGCTTGTTTGATTATTTGTTTGCACTAAACTTTAAAAATCATTGTTGGATTGTTCTAATATTTTTTTATGTTTTGAATGTGTTAATGGATATATTTTTTTAATTGTTTGAATGATTAAAAAAATATTGCTTTTTATTATTTGTTATATAAATTTTTATGTTGTAAATGTGTCACTGGATTTTTTTTTGTTTGTTTGAAGGATTAAAAAAATATTACTTTGTATTATTTATTATATGGGATATCTGCAAGATTTAGTGTACATTTTCTTGCTTATTTAATTTGTTAAATAGTTACTTATTTGAACTAAATTTTAACAAAAAGTGTTCAATTAAATAAAATTTCAAATATAATGATGCTTATTGATTTGTCTTTTTAATTTATTCAATGTTATCTTGTTTTAATGTATGAATATATTTGTGAGTGAATGTATATTATAGAGTGTTAATAACACATTCATATGGGATATTTGCATGACTTAGTGTACGTTTGTTTGATTTGTTATATGGTTATTTGTTTGAACTAAACCTAGTGTAAATTTATTTGTTTGTTTGTTTGACCTAAACTTAAACAATGTTCAATAAAATAAAATATTAAATTAACATTGGATTGTTCTGATAGTTTATTATGTTTTGAATGTGTTATTAGATATTTGTTTTTGTTTGTTTGTTTGATTGATTTGTTAAATGGTTATTTGTTTGAACTATTTTTTTTAATTTATCTTTTTAATTCATTTAATATTTACTTGTTTTTAATGTATGTATATATTTGTGAGTGAATGTATATTGTAGAGTGTTAATAACACATTCATGTGGGATATTTGCATAACTTAGTGTATATTTACTTATTTGTTTGATTTTGTTATATGGTTATTTGTTTTAACTTAACTTAATGTAAATTTACTTATTTTTTTGCACTAAAATTTAATAAACAATGTTCAATTAAATAAAATTTTAAATATAACTTAACGTTGTGTTATTCTCATAGTTTTTTTATGTTTTGATTGTGTCAATGGATTTTGTTTTTATTTGTTTGAATGATTAAAAAAATGTATGGGATATCGATAGGATTTTGTGTACATTTTATTGCTTGTTTGATATATTACATGGTTATTAGTTTCAATTAAACATTAAAAAAATGTTTAATTAAATACAAATTTAAATATAACTTAGATTATTGTTTATTTATCTTTTTAATTCATTCAATGTTTACTTGTATATTGTAGAGTATTTTTTTATTAGATTAGGTAAACAAGTGGGTTAGGGGTCCTATACCCATTACAAAAAATAACTGAAAGATAGGCTAAATATAACGAATAGAACCAAGAAACAAAAAGAGCCACAAGGCTTGACCAACCATCAATAACTAGTTACAACAAAAAAACGTATGCCAAAATTATACCAAAAAGACAATAAAAATAGGCATAGAGAGATTAAGAACACATGTCCTCCAACTCTGAATAAAAAACTAGCTTGTTAGTACTAAAATTTTCTTTGTTCTTTTCCTTGCCCTTGGTCTTATTGCTAGGCCCTTACAGAGAATCCAATGTATCCTTCATTCTTTTAATACCTACAATTGTTACTTCTATCTTTGCCTATCCAGTCTTCTTCATTTCCACCTCTCCCTCCCTGCTCTGATCCTTATTGCTCTTTTTAAAGGATGGGGTTGAGATAAACACACCCATATTTTCATTACCATATCTCTAATTACCACCCTTCCCTGATAAATATTCTTCTAGAGTCAAAAATAATTTCAACTTGTCCACTTCTTTCAAAATCTCAAAACTCAAAGGCCTCTAGATTGTAACTTTTATCTGGAGATTTTGTAGAGATAGTTCAATTTCAACAGTCAAATTATACTTATAAGAAGGATACATACTAGTAATGGGGTTAACATGAATAGGATTTCCTTTTTGAATACTTACGGGGGATAAATCACGAGAAACATTTTCTCTCCTAACCTTGAAAGCTTTTTCCCCTTTCCATTTCTCAAAAAAATATCACTATACCTTGTAGAATCTTCCTGGTCACTTTGAATATGAATTGCCTTTGAAATATCTTTACCCTAAAGGGGCTCCCCATTTTAACAATAAAATAGATAAGTCCCTGGTGATTAAGGTCAGTAGGATCAATTGTTTATGGAGGCCTCTAAAGACTTCAGTAGAAAAGAATAATGCTTATAGGGTACCCTCTGAAATGGTTGAGCAAAATAAAATGGTGAGAGAAAATAATTATGTGATTACCCTCTAGATTTATGTATTTCATGACCTGAAAACACACTTTTGACCATTTTTTAGGCAAATCAACACAAAAGAAACCTTTCTAATTAGAGGTCTTTAGTTTTTTATTCTCAGTACTATAAAAAATGTTAAATAACTCTTCATTCCTTTTTTTAATCCTTAAATTCCTTAACCCAAACATAATACATACGTATAACCTCACCAATAATTTATTTAGAGATGGTGATATTGAGGTCGTGCATCTTGAATTATATCTCAGACCATCTTTTTGTGAAATCATAAGAAATAGCCACATCATGCCCTAAAATACTCTTTATGAAGTTTGACATGAAACAATCCCCTAAAAAAATTAGAATTATATATCAGAGTAACTTTTTGGATGTGTGTCAGACCTAATGTTCATTTATTAATGTAAGCAACAATAATTTAATGTACTCATATATGCATAATCAAAACCAAAGGAGGTAAACTAAGGTAATTAGCTAGAGGTAACTACATACAAAGGGAGCTATGGGGAAGCATGTTACTTTTATTTATGTTTTGGGGTTCAAGTTGTATTGATGTATGCATACATAGATAGGACTCGAGTGCCATATGTGGCACTCGTTCTTATACATAGGACCATTTATAGGTCCTTAACCCTAGGTAAATACGTCACTCTCCTCAATCAGTTTTAGTTCTACTCAAGGATGGTTAAGTTTGTAGGATCAGTTTAACTGAGAAGGATAACTCTAAAATCTTATGTTATCATTCAGGTTAAAATATGTTTACATTAAGAATACAAGTTACTTTATTGATCTAATCTCATAATCAAGTATGATTTTAGATAAGTAAACTATAAAAAGCAACTAGAAATCAATTCAACACATGTAGATTTATGTTAAGTATGCAATAAAAAATACTATTTCATAAAAGAGAACACAATAAGAATAGATTGAAACTCAAGGCTTTGTAGACATCTATTAGTGCTATTGATCAAGGTTTTAATCACCTTACATCCTAAATATCACCACACCATTGCCTTATTATTTCACACAACACTCAATTAATAAGCATGAATGTCATTATTAGAATAAATGAATAGTGTGAAATAACCCCAATTTTTTTTTTGAAGGTATCTATCAAAGTTCATAATGGAACAATAAAAGGTACCACTACATAAAATTAATGCAATGAAAGTCATCCCTATTATCCCAATTGGATAAGGTTATAGTTAAATAGAATGGAATTAGGTACATCCAAAATGTTTGGTAGGCCAATTTCAAGAATAAAAAATAGGATAATATGGAATTTGAAACACATGAGCATGAGGTCAAAATTATTGGACACAAGGGTCCATCTCTGTAACTTGCTTAGAAAGTCATATCACTTATGATAATAAAAAGTGGAGGCATATAATCCATAGCTAAAGCTAACATGACATAGGCTAAAGGATCCAAAACCCCTTTGGGAAAGTACCCAAATAAGGACTATTCCAAGTCCTACCCCCATAGATCACCCTGTCCTAACCCAAGGTTATTTAGGAAAATATTACACCTTCATTTACATAAATGTCAAAGGCTACACACACACCCAAGATAAATCTCTGGGTAGAAATAATTATTCTTGTTAGCTAAATGAGACGTCATGCACTTAGTTTAGGGTAGATGACATCACACAATGAGCATCCTAAAGAATAAGCTTGCAAGTGGCATGGGGAATAATTAATTCATGAAATAAGGATACCATCCTGTAAGCCACCCATATGGGTCTACATATAATTGATACCTACTTATACTTTAGTTAACTTATCTTGTTATTGTGAAAACATAGGTATTCATACCAAATAATTAACCTATACAAGACCATGTAAAAGTTAATTATTTAAATAGTCTTGTGCCTTAACTTAGGTGTTTATTAAGGAAGGTATGATTTAGTAAGTCATTTCCAAGGTATATTATTTAATCAAATATCCAAATGTTAACTTAAGGGTTCCCATAACCTACTAATTCTCAATCTCATTCTAGGATTATTTACCAACACATGGAATATTCACATCTTAATAATCCCAACACAAAGTATATATTGAAGTTCATTGACAAGGGTAAGATTTGATTTTAAGAATGCACAAGACTAATATAACCAATGAATATTCATTTTTATATAAGCATTAATTACTTATAGCCAACATCCATTAATCGAGAGTTTCATCATAAATGTTAGCATTTTAGGAAAACATGACATATGTCTAAACCACCATAACACTTTTAATGGTATAATCCATAATTCATAAGGTGGGATCATGTATGAGGGCTAATGATATAACTTAATTCATTTCTTAAGAAATGTAAGTAATCCACTTAAATTATAATACAACCAATTCAATGAAATGATATTAGAAGCATAAGGCACAAGATTTCATAAATTCATTCAAGTAAGTCCACTTACTATTTATTAATAAGTCAAGTGGAATAATATTGAATAAATAAGAATTTATTGTTCTTTCAATGGCCATAAGGTTTTCATCAATATTAGTTAAACTAATAAGACCTTAATCATCCACATCTATTTAACAATATAATACTTAAAAAAATTTCCCATTACTCACACCATGGGAGGTCATAACTATTTCCATAAGAAACATGTTATACACTCATTGAATCATATTTATTATTCAAAGGCATTTAATGTTCATAGATTTATTCTAAGACATACAATTTATCATTACTAAATCTACATGGGGTAAAAAATAAAACATCAACAACTAATATAACTTTCTCCTACTTCAATCAGGATGCTATTCACAGGTATAACATATTCAAATTGGTTAAATTCAATTACTATATAAGAATGTTTTATGGATAATGATGTATCTTCCCCAATATATCATAAAGCTAGTTGAAAGAAGATACTTTCTTTACATAGCTTGAAACCATAAAAATCAATATTTATAGAAGGAACTAATTATAACTTAACTACCCATTTTGACAAGAATACAAATTACCATATGGTTATTCTAGCATTGTGTGAATAACTATCTAATGAAGACTCCATGTATTTAAAAACATGATTTCATAATTTTATTCATAATTATTTAATCCAAATTCTAAGCCTTAAGTTGAATTAGTAAAAGTGATAGGTTCATCAAGTCAATTCAACTACTAAACCTCATGAACATTTCTAGCATTATATCCCAAGGAGTGAATAACAAAATTCACATAAACAATGATAAAAATGTTAAATAGTTTTATAAGAAATTTTAACTATGTGCTTTTAATGTATCAAAGATATGGTCATTTTGAGATAACTTCCACGCAAGGTGATAATGATATAATTTTGAAATTCAAGATTAAAGACGTCATAGTTTGAGTTGTTCCAATAATAACATCTTTACTATTCTATGCCTACTTAACATTAATAGGTATATCATTTACTCATGTATTTATGATAACATATAAGAATAAGTAATCACATCATGTGTTCAAATAATACTCATATAGTAATTAGAGTCTAATATAAATGTGCACCAAGTAAATAAATATAAAAGTTTAAATATACAAGAATCAAGCAACTAGCATCAAGGACATCTCAATGTCAACATTTTATACAATAATGTTCCTTTCTAATATAACAATATTAAAAATAACATATGTTAATAAAATGAGTTACAACATAAAATGATTGATCAACCACAATACCATCATTGTAGCCTCATACACCCACAAGCTCATATGAGAGGTAGCCACCATATGAAATTCAGGTGCAATAATGAGGAAGAAAAACACTACAAAAGAGACACCCCTCAAAACTAGCCCTATGATCCCAACCATTGGTGGCCATTACCACCCCAACCATCAGCTTGGTGGAGGGTTTTGATAAGAAATTAGGATATGATGGCTGATTTTCATACAAATATGGAAATAACCCAATCACAATAAAAATGCATTTGTATTGTATTAAACATCTAATGCAAAGGAGAGGTAAATTTTTTCTCTAATCATTTACTCACCAAATTATAATTTGGTTTAAAAATCATAATATGGCTTACTTGAAATAATGTTACCAACTAAAGGGTGCCCTAACGAAATATGAATTGTTGGGTTTTAGATGCCTTCCTCTTAGCTTTATTATTTTTTGCTTATACCCTTCTCTTCTTAATGCACATTCTCCTCTCCTCTCCTTCCTTTGTTATGTTCCCTTTCTCCATCTCTCACCCTTCCTTATCTCTCCCCCTCCTCTCTCTATCCCTACATTTTTTTATCCTTTTTCCTCCCTTGCTGCCATACTTCCCTTTATTATGCCATGCCTTTTACCTTCTCAAAAACATCCTCTTTATCAATGCCCTACTGGCCAAGCCATTCGTACCATGTTATACAAAATTAACATTAAATGAAATAGAATACCATAGTTGACTAATCCATATAGTTTTAAAATCAATACTATATTAATTTGTTTAAGACATCCAACTCAATTACATTATAGGCAGACTTTTTATATCAACTAACTCAATTTATATTACTCATTTCAATATAATTTTTAATATTAAATTAAGGAATGAAAGCAACACTTTCATATTTAATATACACAATATACATACCTTTATATGTAACTAGATATGTTTAAAAGGGATTTTATTTATGTTTGCATATGCACCAACAACTAGTGTAATTGAATAATCCATGCATAGCTGAAACAACTAAGAAATCTTCATGTTATATACATCTTTTAATGATTACAACATCATATGTAAATAAATTCTCAATTATCTATTGAAATACATCAATGATAATAATTATGCTAGATTACTCTATAAATAAGATTTGTATGTTTCTACATCAAGTAAACATATGTATATGCTTGAGTAACTTTATTCTTAATATCCATCAAACAATCTTATCCAGCTAAACAAGATTATATAACTAAATCAAGAAATCAATACTATATTGATAAAGTCCAAAGGTTACTCTAAGTTAGTAATAACATGAAGTCTATATTAACTTAATAAGGTTATATGATTAAATCAAAGAGTAATTATGTGTTAATTATATCAATAAAATACTTTAGTAATAGGAAGGATAACTAATTCAACATTTAATAACTTAACATATGAAATGAATTACCTTCAACAATATACCAATTTCAGCTTCTTACTATTTAAGTAATATTTAAGCCTCCCATTCTTTTCTCATATTCCATTAGCAACACAGGGTAGCACTAACAATATTAACCAATATTAAATCAAGATATAATACTAACTATTAAACATTATAAACTAAGTAAAGAACATGTAATTAACACAATTAATTCATTACCAACTTACTTTTCATGTTTGCAAGATCATCAAGCATGAAGTAGCAAGTAACTGAATTGGACAAATCCTCCCAACCATCCCTATGTTCCTAATCATCAATGGCCTTTACCACCCCAACCATCAATTAGATGGTGATTACAACAACCAAGGATGAGAAGTGAGTTATTAGAAATTAGATTTTGAACCAGTGGATATCTTGACAAGATAATATAACATAATTAAAGATAGTAATCACCATTCTAAGGTAATATGAAAATAACCAACCCATCATTGATATAAATTAGAAGAATGGATAATTATTTGTAAGTTTCCAAATGATATAGTAATGGTTTAATAAATATATCCATTTTTATATATTCCAAGATAACTAATTTGGATTCTCATCCAAGTATGTGGTCATTCTAAGTCATCCAGGGTGTAAATTTATATCCTAGGTATACAACATACTACCTAAATACTTAGTTATTCAGGTCTGGTATGGGAATGGTGACCCAACAATAATACAATCAAGATTAAATGCAAAACATCTAATTTGATAGTTATACTTAACTAAGTCACAAATAAACAATCATAATCATCCATTCATTAAACTTAGGCATACAACATCCTTAAATATTTAAACCAGAAATAATATAAAAATAATCTCTGTAGATCAAAAAAGCACTTACAAGTTCAAACTTAAACCCTTGTATTCAAATATATACATATGAAATTCCAACAGACTTCATTCGACACCCTCAAAGTTTCCAAGAGAATATAAACAATTAATATTCATGCCAAAACTCAATAGAGGTAAGTTAATAAGTCTTACACAAGAATTTACTCTAAATAAGATGCAAGTAATTTACCACAACACAACCACTTAAGTATTACTTTTAAATAATCCATAAAATCCATCAAAAATTCACACACACACACAAAATAATAGGCTTGATTAAACAAACTATCATTATATATAAAACCTAGTCAAAGACATGTCTAAGAACCTGAAAAAATATATATAAAACATGGTCAAAGAAATAATATAAAAACTAGTAAAAATCCTTGATTCAAAGAACCCACATAATATATATATATGAATATAACTCATTCAATGAATAAATAAGAAAACCTAGTCGATTTAAAATCATAAATTTTCATACAATACACACAGGGTGCCTCGACTATTTAAAAAATCAACCCAGTTTAATATCTTTTTCAAAGAAGCCATTAGAATAATATGCACTTCGGCCTCAACAAAATCCAGAAAACAAAACATACTCATCAAACCTTTAAGAAAGACCTTAACATTTTCAAATTTCAGCAACCCTTTATTTGAGCCAGTATGTTATTAAAATGGG
Organism: Torreya grandis; assembly: GCA_037957365.1. Lineage (NCBI taxonomy): Eukaryota > Viridiplantae > Streptophyta > Pinopsida > Cupressales > Taxaceae > Torreya > Torreya grandis. The sequence goes on from JARHVA010001845.1 coordinate 348,111, forward strand.
ACTCGACCCTTATTAGTTTGGTTGTGTATTTTAATGGTGTCTATTATTTAGATGAAATGATTAGGTTTTACATTTTATTGATGGTTTCTTGGTGTAAACTCTTACTAGTTTTAATACATGCATGCAATCGACAAAAGAAGGATCACAACCTAATTAAAACTAGTTAAGAGTTTATACCAAGAAACCAGAAACAAAATGTAAAACATAATCATTTCATCTAAATAATAGACACCATTAAAATACACAACCAAACTAATAAGGGTTGAGTCCCATTTTAATAACATACTAGCTCAAATAAACACAAGAACATAACCAGATAAATATATGTATTTAAACATTAGATGCAGGGTTTAACAAAATGACCCAACTAAACAAAACATCTAATGCATGAAATAAGACCATGAAACCCAGAACCCATAATTAAATAGTAGAGTCAAAAACCTAACTAGATGAATGGAATTTTAAAAAACATAGAGCTTTCTCAAAATTTACACAGTCAACAGTAAAATGGTTCAAGCTAAGATTCAAACAAATATTTAACCCTATAAATCAGATAATATGTGTGTGTGTGTGTGTGTGCGTGCGTGCGTGCATGCGTGCGTGCGTGTGTGTGTGTGTGTGCGTGTGCGTGTGTGTGTGTGCGTGTGTGGGTACATGTGTGTGCGCGCGCACTCGTGCACACACACACACACACACATTTTGTAAATTTACATGTAAAATATGAAAATCCATTCATAACAAGTTATGTCAAGGATTAGATATGCATCTAAAAGTCTTAAGACTTCTGGCTGCAAATGCAACCTCCTTTTTTCCCAAGATTTTTTTATCTAAAGTAAAAATAACTAGACACAGTCCAAAAATAGATTACCCTAAATTATAGAAGAGGAAAAATCACAAAAAGTGATTAAGATAGAATGAATAAACCTTTTATTTTTAGGCCATGGTGGTGAAAATCCAAATCATGCCCACATTAAGAAAATAGTCGACCACCTCCACTATTTTCTCCATTCTCCTTCCGTCTTCCTAACCCCATCCAATCTTTCCATCCACTGTATAACTCTAAATTCATTTCATCTAACTCCCCAATCTCATTCAATGCTTGCATTCAATGTGAAGAGAGAGAAATCCTCCTGTATTAATGCTAACACATCCCAACATAATCCTGTCAAATTCTCAATTAATGTAATGGTCATTAATTGATCCTCTAGAATGGTCAATCCCCATTAAATAATAAATAGCCAATAAAATAATCAACACATAACATAATATAATAAATCAATTTAATAAACCAATTAACAAATTAAAACCTATTCAAAATTTTATGCCATCGAACCATATAACATGCCACCACCTTTTAACAATAGTCTAGGTAATAGTTCAAGGGGTGGGGTATCAAGGTTAGGTCTAAGTAGGTCTTAGAGAGTATAATTCCAAGCAATTAAACAAGGTTCAAACAAGAATGTAAGGTTCTCACAAGAGGACCAAGAAATTAGAGTTATTTTTGGAGGCAAGATAAATTTTTTGTGGGCTTAAAAATAAGAATAATGGAAATCAAAGTGACTCTAAGTCAACATGCAACAATCAAACACAACAGTATGGAATAATACACAAATGAAATGTGATAGGTTACAAAAGTTGAGATAGAAACATAACAATGAATAAATCAAGATGTTCAATGATGGGGAATATAGATAAAAATCATGAATAACTATTGGACTCGTTCAACCACTCAGAAACTTCAATACCCAATGTACCACTTTCAACATCAGCATAGCTCATAAGATGGTACCTACAACCACAAAAGTACTTCAACAATACTTGATCAAATAATTGATAAATAATTATAGAATTTTAATAAAAATATTAACTATAGTTATAATCTATAAAAATTATCAACTATAAAATTAAACATGCCATGCCATCAACATGCAATCCAATTACCACTGCATCGAGTATAACCATTTAATCTAACTTAAGCAAAGAAAAAAGTAGTTAGTTATACACCAATAACCATAATGCTTTAAATAGTATAATAGATTATAAAAAGGTGGGGTTATAACTATTGTCAAATTGAAATACACCCTTATTTGAATAAATGCAAGCAATCATTCTCTTCAGCTGAAATAATGGGATCTTCTTAGAGCATGGGTAATTCTAAAGTGATAAAAACCTCCAGAGAGTGTCGGTTCCCTTAGATCTATCATCTAAACTAATCTCTTTATTGGAAAAGGGAGAGAAATAAACAAAAAACATGAAAACATGTAAAGGAGGTGGTGCACCAATTGTTTTAGACAGTTACAATTGCACATAACACACACTATCATACATTTTTAACCTACAAATATCACTTCATTCACTCTTTGATGAACTATCACATAAGTATTTCATAAAAAGCCATTAACTAACTATCAACCTAATGTCACTTCTAAACTTATCAAAAAACTATCTATTGCACTTAGAATGATCTGTGAAAGCTAAAAAACACTTCATGAAGGTGAGAAAACTCAGACAGAGGCAAAGGAAAGCATATAAATACTTAACCACATCAATGAATTAATAGAACACACTTCAATACAAATTATTAATAGAGGAATTCAGTCTTTTAATGCATCAAATAGGTGTTGGAATAAGAAATTTAGCATAACCTCGGCAAGCCAAAAGCATAAGAGTCTCTTTTTCACTAGAATGAGTTAAGATTTGTAGCACACATAAGCATCTTTGTGCTAAGGTGGAGAGTAGAAGCTGAAGATTTGGTCGATTATTCTACCAACTCCATCACCCTAGGCCTTTTGAATTGTGATTACCACATGAAGACATTAGAGAAGATCCTCTAAAAAAATTAGGAGCCAGTAACTCACCTACCAACTGGTGCATAATAGGAACTATAGGTTCATTTTGAGTTATGATGACATGAAGTGCCATTTCCATCTTAAATATATGATGATACTCTCCATAAATATAATGACCTTATTTAAATGGTCATGATCTTCCATTGGGACCTTTTTAGTGATCTTCAAGTGTTTTAAAGACACACTAGGGTTTGTCCATTTTGTTGACAATTGTATCTAACTCAATCCTTGCTTGATCAAACTCTTTTTATGCCATGAACATGAATTCCATCATGCTCTATCCATGTGACCCTATTCATTGCACTAGAACACATTGTTCACAACCCCTTTTTCCCATCTAACACTCTTGACACCTTCTATTAAGATTCTCCTCAAGTCCATTGAGATTTAATGGTGGCCTTATATATTTGCAGCATTTGCTTTGTCCACAATTTATTTTTATCTGACATGTCTACCTATGTGGCATCTCCCTACCACACTATTTATTAAAATATGACTATTGTCACCTTGGAAATGTGTTCTCATCTCATTAATTTTAGAAATATAATCAAATCTAACCTATTGATCTCCTTAAGAGTCTCTTGGCCTTGAATTCAACATTGGCCATTGATCTTTTATCTGCACTTGAGATGATGATACTTTGCAGTTGCACATTTATTGTATTTCTAACTTTAGAGATTATAACACTTGTCATGCTCATGTAAATTTTGTGGACCTTGCTATCAATTCATCTAGTTAACATGCTTATGCCATGTGGTACCCTTATGTGCAATTTGAGCTTATTGACTTCTTGACCTTGATCTGCATCATTGATCTACTTCTACATAGTCAAATGTGCTCTATTGGATCTAGTCTACCGGATCAAATGCATGTTGTTGATATTTATTTTTCATGATTAAATGTAATTCATTGATTTACTTAGGATTTCATTGTGATCAAGACACTTGGCACCATTGTATTCCTTCTCAATATGCTCTAACCTTTTGACCTCATGCTCATTATTGATCTTTTATTTCAAGAAAGAATGCATGTCATTGATCTAATAACTTATTGACCCTCGTGATCATCTACATGTCATCAATAATTTTTTAATGATTGAATGCACTTTTGACACTTGGAAGTCTTGTGGATGACTTCTATTTTTTCAATCCAAATGGTTATTTCTTGTTACCTTTTTTAACATTCTCAGGCATGTCCCATGTTACTAGATCATTTTTAAGGACTATATCTTGAGATAGAAAACTCATCAAGATACCAAATTTATAGTGGATATTCATGGAATGAAATGAATCATTTTCATGTACTTTTTAACCTTTAGTTGATGTCCCAGGAACACTTATTAAATTCACATCTAAACCAACTTGTTCATTCTTGCATGACACATTAAGATAATCTGGTTCCGATGGATCATTTTAAGAACCTTTCAAGACCAACTCACTAATTTATAAGACAAAATAGCATGATATGCAAAGTTTTGAATGGTAGAGGTGACATTTTAGCCTATGAGGCTATAATTTTCAACATTTTGATGACTCAACTAGGAAGCATGCCTACTATGCTTAAGAACTAGACCATTTACATGAAATTTGGACTCATAAATAATGACAATCTTGATCCATGATTGCAAGTAACTTTTTGATTAAAAGTAAGAAAACCCATTACTCTAAAATAAAGAAGGAAACACACAAAATAATGAAACTAGTCTAAACAAAACAAATGTGAAGATAAATCACTTATTTGGAATAAAACACAAGCAAACTAATGTGCTATGATAACACTTGGAGGAAAATAAACAAACTAATTATGTACAAGGAAGTTATCTCTTCAATATCAATGATTCAAATATATCCCATTAACTAAGATAGAAAGTTATTCACCATCCATCTTTACAAGTTGGAAGGAATTGTGGGATTTACAACTGGAGATGGTGTATGAACCACTGCAAAGATAGTCAGCATTTGTATGCCTTCCTAGTTTATCTCTATCCTCATCCCACTTGAGGACCAAATCTCCTTCTTTGGAACTTCGTGAAGAATATCTCTTGTCAAAGGCTCTCTTTATTTGTGTTTAGTGGATTTCCATGGCTAACATGGACTGATTTATAGCCTCTTCTAACTCCATAATCTCAACACATCTAATTTTTATTGGCTCATTCTCCAACAACTCAAGTTGATGCATTAGTTCTAAATTAGGAAGCTCAAGAGAAATATGTATCCTTACTTCCTTACAATATACTAGCTTGTATGGAGAGTTTGCTATTGATATTTTGTAGGTGATCTTATCAGTCCATAAAGCTAATTTCAATTTGAGATGCCATGACCTCTGATTATCTTCAATATTCCTTATTATGATCTCTGACAAGTTCTTATTTATGAACTTAGTAAGGCCATTTACTTGTGGATAGTAATTTGATGCATTGTTAAGATAGACACCATGTTGAACATCCCATTGGCTTATCCTAGTCCCCACAAAGGCCATGGCATTATAAAATACAATGGTTGAAGGAACTCTAAATCTAGTACGCAAACCTTCATAAAAATTTAAAACATTAGATTCATTTACTTATTTAAATGCTACTACTTATGTCCATCTAGTGAAGTAATTTTTAGCAATTAGTATCTATTTATGTCTTGAACTTGAAGGGGGATTGATAAGACCAATAAAGTCAAATCCACATTGGGCAAAGGGTTGGTTCACTATAATTGGTTGAAGAGGTAAGGCTAAAAGCTTCACTTTTCATACAAACATAACACACTATTTGAACTTCCTAACCCATGCATGACAATCACCAAATATGCTTGGCTAATAATATCCACCTCTCATGATTTTAGGGGATGTGATCCTTATAGAGTAGTGTCCTCCACCATGTCCATCATGGAACTACTCAAACAGTCTTTTTGTTTGACTTAGATCTATACATCTTAGTAACATGCCATCAATATCTTTCTTGAATAAGACAGCATTAAAAAGAATAAATAGAATTGATTACAACCCAAAATATATTATTTTTGAAGCACTAAGATGAGAATGATAAATACCATCTTGGAGATATCTTACCAAGTCATGAAACTAGCTTGAAGGTGAAGTATGTCCATTTGTAACCTCTTCAACATTTGACACCAAAACCACCTCATTTACCTCTAGCAAGTCTTGGGCTAAATGTTCACAAATTCCTTTACCTCTAATCAGATTTGTGACCTTAATTTCCACATCATACTCCATTACCTTAGTTATCCAACTAGCTCTTTTCTCATTTATATCTTTGTTCAAGAGGAACTCCTTAATGTTTAGATGGGCAACCATTAGGTGTATCTTATTATTAGACAATAAGTATCTAAAATTCTCAGGAGACCTTATGATTAAAAGTACATTTTTTTAAATAAAAGAGTACCTTTTTTCATACTCTTCCAAGCCTTAACTAAATAAGGTTATTGTCTACTCCAAACCCTCATGATTCTGTTGCATAAGAATGTCTGAAATGGTGTCCATGTTAGCATAGGTGTACAGTATGAAATCTTTGGTAAAATCTAGATTTATGAGTGTAGGAGAACTAGCTATAGATTTATTAATCTCCTCAAAAAAATTTACTCCTTCCTTGGACCAGATGAAACTCTGATTCTTCTTTAGCATGGCAATAAGTGGCTTAACTAAAGTGGCAAAATCTAAAATGTATCTTCTTATAAAATTGATTTCCCCTGAAAAACTCTGTAAATAATTTTTGTGTTTGGATAAGGAAAGTGAAATAATTAAATCTATCCTTTAAATATCTATACTCAAACCATATTTTTAAACCACATGCCCAAGGAGCTTAACTTCATAAATGGAAAAGACACACTTTTGGGGATTAAGAGATACCCCAAACTGCCTACAATTTTCAAATACTTGCTTGAGGTGAACCATGTGATCACTTGCACTCTTTTAAAACACTATTATATCATCCAAATAGACAAGAACAAATTTTTTAATAATGCCTTGGAATTCTATATCCATGGCTCTATAAAAGGTTTCTCCAGCATTATATAAACCGAAGGGCATCTTTCTATATGCAAATGTCTCCCACTTTGTAGTGAAGGTTGTTTTGAATTGGTCTTCTTCTTTGACCAAAATATGATTGTAACCAATATATCTATCCAATAAAGAAAAGCTTTTTGATCCTACAACTAGATGTAAAATTTATTCCATACATGGTAATGGATAGTGATCTTTAAGGGAAGCTTTGTTCAAATTATGGAAGTCAACACATAGTCTAATCTCACCATTCTTCTTCCGTAGTAGAAGAAAGTTTGCCACCCAAGTTGAGTTCTTGATTGGAAATATAATAGTTGACTCTATGAGCTTATAAATTTTAGGTCTCATTAAAGGCTCAAGCATTAGATTGATAGGCCTTTGCCTTTGTCTCACTAGTTTAGTTCTAGCCTCTAACTCAATGGTGTGTTGTGTATACACATAATATATTCAAACTTTTATCACTTAATGACACTTCATATATTGCAATAACCTATCAAATCTCACTATCTATAAGTACATACCTTAAGGGGTGCACTGGGAAAGGGGTGGGTAGACCATTGGTGCTTCATAAGATTATTTTTCCTTTTTCCACTTGACATCTACACTCTTGTCTCTTGAAACCATTAAACCCAAGCTTGTTCTTCTCAATTTTATCCATTCCTATTATTTGTTATGTCTTATCCCTCATTTATTGCCTTATCACCCTTTTGACCTATTGATTTTACTAGGTTGACTAGGTAAACCTATTACAATTTAGGCACTTTTTTCTCTTTTAGTTTGTTGGCCTCTAGGCCAACCTAGCATGGACTTAGAGAGTTAGCCCTGAAAATACACTAGGTTGACTGGGTCAACCTACTACAACCAACATATTTTTAGGTTTTAGGGTAAGATCCACCTATATATATATAATTTCATTTCCAAAAGTTTAAAAGTGAGAAGAATTAAGTGAAGAAATACAAATGAACATCTACCTCTTGACCATTCTACTTGAAGAATAAAGTGTTAGGGTTTAATAATTTATTTGGATCTCCAAATCTCATCTTATGGATAAGTCTTTTATAAGATTAGATAGGTTGTGTATCCTAGAGCTGAATTATCTTGGTTATCTTTACATACCACAAGAATATCTTGTAAATCACCTTCGCCAAGGGAGAGATTGAGGCTCAGTAGGTTCATCTTCAAAGGTAAATATTATTAACTTTATTTCTCTTTTGTAAGAGTAGATAGATAGTGTATATGTATTCTTCTCTTCTATGTATTAGGATTATATTTACATTGACAAGAGTATATGTTTCCTATACATGTTTAGTTTAGTTATTTATTTATTTTATTTCTAACCCCCACTTTGTGCCACAATCTTTGGTGAGCACTAGATTAAATTTACTTTTCTTGTTATTAGATTAGTGAAATATTAAATCATAGGAATATTTTAGGGTTGTTGTATGATTGTGTTAGACTATAGGCTTTGGAACCCTTCCTAACATAGTGTGTTGTAACAAGTGATCCCCTAATTGGGTCTAGTAGATCCTCACATTAGTCATGCTCCCACTTACTAGGTGTATGTCCCCAATTATAAGAGTAGGTATGCTCTATATCATTTGATCCAAGATTGATTTATGGACATGATGTATTTATGATTACATACATTCTGGTGAACCCGATGTGAAACTAACCCTTGCAAATTTTCTTTTACTTATTTCATTTCTTTTCATCATATGTTTACTATGTTGGATCAAACCTATCGACCTAGTTATTTATATTTATTTATAGGTTTGCAGGAACAAGCAACTAGATCGACCAACTCGACCCAGTATAGGTTTCTAGATTGCCAAACTTTAGTTCAACCACCTAGATTGACCAACTTGACCCAGTACAAGTTTTTCAAGATTCTAGATTTCTTATCTAGGTCTAGACTACTAGATCAACTAGCTTGACCCTATACACTTTTAGACTTCCAGTTCAGCCTACTAGGTCAACTAGGTCAACCTATTACATTTTCAATACTCTACAATAGGTCCCTATATAGCCCGATCGACCTAGTTTTCAAGTTTCTACCAATTTTTTCTAAGGTTTCAAATCAATAATCTTATTATTTTCACCTCTAAACCATTCAAATCAATTTTTGTTTCTCTATATCTTTCTTTCTTGTACTTTCCTTTCATATTTTATAGTCTTCAAAACTACCTCCACATAGTCAACTAAGTCAACCTGGTCAACCCAATTTTGTATTTTATGTTCTTTAATATAACTAAGTTGACCTAACTAACCTATTTCACTTTTAGACTTTGCTTGTGTAGTACAGGTTTGACCCTCTCAACCCAATTCTATATGATTATCCATATATTTTCTCAAGTATACCTTATTTCAAAGTTGTAAGTAACCATATATGTTCATCACATCTTTATTTTAAGTTTCTTGCATGCTTGGAATAGTTCACATAGTCTAATTAGGGTATTTTAAATCAATTACTTAGTTATACTATTTATATTTTATGTACACACATCCAAACCACATAAACATCAACAATCATTTCAAATTTTGACTACACAAGCCTACCTAATTGGATTTCATCACCAAAGGGTAAGCTAAATTTATGTTATGATCAAGTATAAAGCATGGTTAATGGTATATTTTGGCTAAGCAACCATTACCCTTATTATTTTGGTATGTAAAGTGAGGGTGTAGGACCCAATACTAAGCCTATATCATTACCACTATATTCCCTTTCATCATAAAATGTACTTGAAACTATCGATAGATTACTATCTAGATTATAGCTAATCTTTATTTCACAATTAAAAAAATTCTTAATAATCTACTTAACAATCTAGGTTGATCAATTAGCTAGCTTTACTTTAAAGTTATTTGCTTACTCTTTGTTTAATTATGTGTGCAAAAGCTTGCATTATCCAATGTTAATGCAATATTTTGCTTTGTGTGCATAAATTAGATTGGCTAGCATCAATTCAATTGATTGTTTATTTCCCTTTTAGTATTTACTACTTTCTTAGATTACTTTCAATTATCTTGCTTTAATTCATAACTTGTTATCAACTTTATTTTCTTTTTTATCTTCTATACCAAGTCGACCCTATATCTTTTTTAGACCCTATATATTATACTAGGTCAACATGGTCAACCCTCTAATATTTAAATATTCTTTACCTCTTTTTATTGATCACTATTCATTGAACTAAGTTGACCCTATAGACCATGTATATTTGTATAGTCCCTATTTTTGTACTAGGTCAACCAAATCAACCTAGTACTATTTCAGTCACATTCTAATTCTTTGATTTCTCATCTTGCCTTTTTTATTTCATCATTTTGTTTTGTTTTGGTGATAACATTGAAGTTTAATCAATAGACATGATGAAATTGACCAATCCTAATAGGGTATCTCATAGACAAATTAGGGCTCCTTTCATAAATACTAGTAATGTTCATATTACAACCCACATAATGAACTATGGGACCCCTCCTCATACCTCTTTGCAGCATAACCATCCTCTTTTCTTAGAGGATAAGTATGAGTTAGAGTATACTCTTGAAATGCTCTTCTTTATCACATAATTCTCTCAACATAGAGGGAAGGATCCTTCCACCATCCATAACCTCATGATTAGTAATCAAGTTGAAGAACCTCATTCTCCTACTCCTACTTTCTCAATTGGATTTGGGGGTATATATTTATTTGCTTCTCAACCTCTTATTTCAATCTTGACTCCTTATACCATGATATCTTATTCTTTAACTTCTTATACCTTTACGCCTAGTATCTCAACTAGCATGGTAAGTTCTATATCTAGTGGGCCTATCACAAGATCCACTATCCTTAATACATCCACTAATGCTTCATTTGATACCCAAGGTAATCATGTTTCTAGTGATTCTTCCTTTCAACCATTCATTAGTCCATCTTTTGATACATAATAAAAATTTTATACTAGTGCCTCTCATTCTCATATCTCTTCCCAAGCCCCTATCAACACTAATAGTGGTACCCAAGCCAGTAATTCTAATACTTATAATAACACTAATCAAACTTATCAACTATTGTTACAAACTCTCAACCAAATGATCACATTTCAATCTCATAATATTAATCAAATGATGATAATTCAAAACCACCTTCTTAATCTTCAATCCAATTCTCAACCAATGGCTTGGGGAACACATAACCAAAGTGTTCCTCCCCCTCCTCTTTGATAATTTCAAGGTAATTTCATTCCTCAAACTACAATTATCAAAAAAGCAATAAAAATTTTAAAAAATGAACCCTTTACCACCTAAATTGCTAATATTTACATTGGAGTATAACACTTACAATTTCTTACAATGGATCAATCGATCCTACTCTTCACCTTAAGACATTTGGAAATATTTACAAGGATTGGGTCAAGTTAAATACCTTTATTGCTACAAAAATCCTATCTAAAACCTTCACGGGTGATGCCTTGGATTAGTGTAATCAAATTATAACACATTCCATTACTAGTTTGGAAGACTTAGTAAATGATTTAGTACAAGAATTACAAACTAGAAATCTTCCAAAAAATACTTTGGCCCATTTCATCAATTGAAAACAAAATGAAAATGAAACTTCCCAAGCCTTTATCAAAATATGGAAGAATTTATCAAGTAAATGAGATAATTACATGGTAGATGATAATCTCTTTCATCTCTTTACAAATGCTTTATTTCCTAAATTATAATATTGAGTTCATACCCTTTCTCCACGTACCTTGGAAGAAGCTATCAACCAAGCCAAAATATAAGATTTCCTCATGCATCAATTCATTCCGCCCCAACCTTCTATGGGTCCTCATCTATTAGTAAATTAAAAAAACACAATATTACTAATAATGATGTTATTGATTCATATGAAACCATTCATAATGTAAAATCTGTCATTCCTACCCCTTCTTTAGAACCAGTGCCTTCTCAACAATATACTAATCTACGTTTCTCATCACCAAACAACATTAATCTTCATAAGTATTTATCCTTAGTTGAATTTATTAACATATATGTAGGCCTCTTATATGATATCTTGACCCTACTCAACCTATGAAATCATGGTATAATCTTAATAAGTTTTGTTGGTTTCATGCTAGCTATGGTCACTCTCACAAGACTTGTAGACAACTCTGCAATTTAGCTATGGAATTTATTCTTGGTCTAAAGTTTGATCATGACTCCATTATTTTTAATCATCAACAAGATTATGATCATGATCTTAAAGACTATAAATCACATGACAAAACCCAATCCTTAAATCATGAAAATGCTTATCTAATTATTTATAAAGACCCCTTGCTTAATCATCAACCAATCCAAAAAAGTCAAGACAAGCCCACTTCTTCCACCAATAATGTTGAGTATTTTTTAACCAAATTCCAAAGAGAATATGGTTATCATGACCAATATGGGAAGAGTGGTGGCTTTCATTGATTCACAACCCATCTACACTTTGCCTCCATCCTAAACATACTATGTCATCCAAGATTCTTCTCCAACTTATTTGAATAACTTGGGGCAAGAAGATCTTATTTATTTTTATGATTTGATTTATGATTCTCCCTTGGATGACACATCCCATACTATTTCTACTCTTCTCCCATCATCTTCTAATACTAGTGTCAATCCAATTTCTACTAACACTTCTTCTAATACTCAAGATCATCCTAGACCAACTACTTATTCATCACTGAACAACTTACAACCTTATTTTCAACCTTCTCATTCTTATCAACATAAATTTACATGCTCTTTGGATCCACATTCCAAAGACCTTCTTAATCATTATGCATATATATCTAATAACATTCTTATGGGTGATGATGAGTGGGATACCAAATCTTCTATCTTAGATTCCTTTCCTTGAACTCATAAGGACATCTCCACATCATAAAAACTACCTCATGAAACTATTATTTGATATGAATGCCCCTCATCTTCCTCTAGTAGGACAGGAGGCCAATTTATCTAGATATGAAGATAGCATCTTATATAAATGTGAAGAGATGCCTATTAACATTGATGAAACTATAAACACTTCTATTTATTTACAATTTTCTATCACATATATGATTCCAAATGAGATTTTGCTTTGTGTAGATGATCTTACATTATTTATTAGCTTCCAAATTGGTGATATCTAAGTTAAGCAAGCCTTGATCAATGAAGGTTTTGAACCTTGTGTTACTTCCCTTGATTTCATTAAAACTCTTGGATATTTATAATATAACCTCAAGTCTACACACAACACCTACCAAGGATATGATATAAGGTAAATTCCTCCCTTATGGTGTGTGTGGTTTCCCATTACCATCCCACATGTCACCGTTTGTGTGAAGGTGATGATCTTCAAATTTCCCCTTTCATTTAACATCTTGATTGGTAGGTCATGGACTTATTGTATGCAAGTTGTTACATATTATACCTACCAATGTGTTAAGTTTCCTCATAATGGAGCCATCTATAATATTCAAGGAGATACTAACCCTTATAATTTTGAATAATTCCAAGATCATGGTATCTTTACGATTCCTAATCTTGACCCTTTGCCTAGTGTTCCATTCTGTGAGTCATAGTGTCTAAATTTTATTTTTTACTCAATTAAGGGTTATAATGGGCATCTTGAGCTCATTGGTAACATTCCTCCCAAATTTTTAGACTCTAATGATGATGAGCCTGATTAGATTAATCTTAGGATCAAAACTTTTGATCTCTCACCTCATCTGATCTCTTAGCTTCCTATTTCTTTGCAACCCCATTATCACAAGCCTCTTTATGATGGAATTCCTATAGTCTTGACAAAGAATAGGCATTCTATTCACCAATCTTCCTCTAATGACAAGGCCATCTTGACCTATGTCATTGATCTTCATATTCTAAATTATGATGATGGCTATTATTTAGATGATCCTCTTTTAGGTGGCCTTGTCTAGTCCCATGATGTTGAGATTTTTCATTACCACTCTTCTCTACTTGAGTCTTTTCATGCATCTCGTCATTCTATTTCATTTATAATTCTTGATTCTTGCATTTTTCCCCTTTATCATAGGGTAGAGATGGTGTAGACACCTCCAGTTTCTAAAGATCCACTTAGGACCATGCTCTTAGATCATGATATAATTAAACCTTATCAAATTGTTATGCATAGGGTATTATTTTTTAAACCTTATATAGATCCCACCCCTTCTTTAATAGGGCCAGCTATAATTAACCCTATTCCTTTTTTTGCTATAGTTAAACCTACTTCTACTCATACTATTGTTGAGCCTCTTCCTACTTTTCTTCCTAGTGATCTTCATATTAAGCCTATTCTACTCCTTCCTTATCATCATCCCTTGGTGATGGTTTTATTCTATTTCTTAAGATGACTCCTTGCCTACCAAATGGGTCGATGAGTCCTCTTCACTCCTGTTTCACCTCCTTCTGTGAGTGCTCTTAAAAACACTCAAAGCATATTTGTTGCTTTCATAGGATAAATAATCACTCTTCTACTTGATGTCACAAGTTGTGATAATATATTGATATCTTTCATCCTTCTTCCCCATCATCTTAAAAATACATACCTCCTTCAAAGGTACTCCTTGAGTACATGCCTAATTATGGAGAGGTATATTTTCTATGGCACCTATGTGATACACATCACACTGATCATTATTGCAATCTCTAACAACATCTCAAAGATCACCTTATAGAAAGTATCAAACCTTATACCAATCCTTCCATAGGTCATCCTCATAAGAAGGCTACTCATTCTTCTCCCATGGCTCCACCTCCTATGGTTCCATCACCACCTATGGTCCCTTCACCATCTTCTATGCCTCCACCTATGATTCCATCACTTGTGGGCCTTCCCTCACTTATGGATCCTCCTCCACTGGTGATTCTTGCTCTCATGCATTCTCCTAATCATCCTTTTCCTAATTTTCCTCCTCAGCATGATCTATTGAGCATTACTAATTTTTTAATTGAGGAGATTAGAAAATAATTATTTGCTCAATATTCATTAAAGATTGATGAAACCTTAGTAGCGTTGTGTATTCAGCTTCATAAAGACTTATATAATGTATTATATAATGTGTGTGGATAGATGTACCAGTATCTAAGATCACATGCATGGTGATTTCAAATTTACATATTTATATTATACATGTTCTCCAATCATATTTTTATCTATCTAATTATATCATTTGACATTGTGTCAAATTCTTGCTTATCCTATCATTAGAGTTACAATCACTAAGAGGGGGGTGAATTAGTGAGCCTATATATTTCAAATTTAGTTCCAACTTATATTATAATATTTACAAGTCCTTAATCAATTACCATAAGCATTCATAAATCATACACATCATTCATAGTAATATACAAGAAATACAATCCAAGATTAAGCATATAACACATGACATACATAGGAAACCCTCTTGGATAATAAAACCCACTAAAACCTACAATTGGACTATTATCCTATAATAAAAAGAACTAATTTAGACCATATAAAAATAATTAAGGAACTAACATCCCTTATTTTAGTGAGATTGTAATCCCATAAGGAGGTACCACACCCAATTTTAGTGAGACAATAAATCCCACAAGGAGCTACTACACTTGGTTTTAGTGAGATAAGAAATCCTACAAGGAACTACTACACCTAGTTTTAGTGAGACATGAAATCCCATAAAGAGTTGCTACACTTGTCTAGATGAGATACCACAACAACTATACCTTTATCAAGTTTTACCTTGCAAAGAGGAACAAACCCCCTAAATGTTGAGATACCATAACAAAACTTTTAAATAACTCCACCTTTGAAATGATGTCTTCAACACTTGATGATATAAATCTGATTATAAATCTCTCAATGTATCCAAAGCCACATTTTGGATCACACAACACTCCCTATTGGCCAAATCACATTACATACTTAAACTAATAGACAAAGATCAATTAGGATACATTACATATCCCAAATTTCCCTGCTCTTCAATTATGTACACTCAATACATCCTTCATAGAAATAAATCTATCACATATTAAACAACTTGACCAAATGGTCATACACACTATCCATACTCTCATTATTCTCTCAAACTAGCCACATACTTTTAGATCACTCTAGGCCTCTTCGCTCATCTTTAACCTACAAGAGCATTATTCTACCATTAGAAACATGACCTATAAGTCATACTCATAGTCCTCAATTTTTTCTTATCATCAACCCATCCATTGGTCACACTCAACCTCCTCTTTTCTTTGCTTCAATGCTCACACCAT
This sequence comes from Torreya grandis, assembly GCA_037957365.1. Classification (NCBI taxonomy): domain Eukaryota; kingdom Viridiplantae; phylum Streptophyta; class Pinopsida; order Cupressales; family Taxaceae; genus Torreya; species Torreya grandis. The sequence goes on from JARHVA010001845.1 coordinate 364,259, forward strand.
TCATATAAGCCTGAAAAACCATCTCCTTTAGTTTCACTATATATAGAGCATTCATGATTAACCACTTCATGGTCAGAAATTAGACTTGATTTAACCTTTAAGTCATCTAACACATAAATACATAGTTCAATTACATCTCCATAGGTCAGCCATCACATCCATGGGTCACCCTTAAGTAGTTACACCTTTTAATAAGGCCCTTGTAGCTCTTATAGGTCTCATGAAGACCTATTCATAAAATTAGCACTTCATCGAGATCAACAAGTACATAGAGATAATTTACAAATGAATTAACCCATTCCACATGATCTATAGGTCCTCCTTGAGTGCCAACAACCATCACAGTACCCTTCTACTTAAGAATAGTTACTTAAACACTTATCTATACATATAGACACCATGAACGAACACATAGTCAACTTCTAAACCTTTGTTCATATAGCATAAAATTTTTCAAACTTTCATAATTCACACAAATCATCCTCATGGATTTTAGAACACCTTCCAATAGATAATGCACTATGAGCCATCAAAATGACATTAATACAAGTTTGAATATCCTTCTCGGGACACTTGTAGAATAAGCATAAAAAAATAGTCAAATTTTAGGATAAATATATTTGACTTTACTCACTTATAGATCTTAAAATTAGGTTAATTAGATGCACCATGGATTATTTTATATATTCACTTTTTACACCATTTATAAATTCTACATAGATCAAAAGATATGGCCCAAAAAATAAGTAATGGTTTTTTTTTGTTAAATTCAAATAATCAAATTTAAATGGTCATGGTTAAACTTTAGTCACAATTCTCACATTTTGTGTCCTCACTACTTAGATCAATCTTTCACCATTGATATTTTCTAAACTTTAATGCATAGTTACCAATGCTCAAATGTTAAACCTCAACCACTTGCCTTCATCACATGTTCTCACTCAGCTCAGCCAATCACACTCCATCAATCTTATTGTAAGGAGATTGACCTTTAAAAATTCTAAAATTCAATCACTTTTACCAATTTGACTTGATTGCTCCATTAGATCAATCTATATTAATGACCACTTACCATTAGATCTTCTAACATAGCTCAGTCTTTATCTTGGCTCAATGTTAAACATCGATCACTTGGCTTCATCTCACTACCTCATAACATCTTGGAGAACATGTGCTTCATTGATCTTACTCGAGCTTTAACACTTTCCAAAATGACCAAGTATGGGGACCCTGTCAATATGCATGAGTATCCATTTTTGATCCTTAATAACATTTTTTGCACTTTGACGTAGGATCTCAAATTTAGATGAGATGATCTCATCACATAGGAGAATACAGCCATGTGACACACTTCTCCTAGAACCCTCACACATGAAATATATAATTCCATTAATATTCCTTCTCATAAACTTCTATTATAGAGCCAAACATGTCAAAATCTATTTGGAATACCAACTTTGATCATCTATATTTTTTGCCACATTACAACACATGATCTCAAACCTAGCACAAATGATATCTATTCAAAATTAAATAAACCCATAACATAAAATTATCTAGACACCTTTACACATGCAATATATAACCCCTTCAAAATGTTTACTTAGCTCTTTTATCCATATTACAAAATTAGCCAAGTATGAGAAAATATAGTCAATTTATTTAGGAGCCTAACTTTGTATATGCATAACTTTTAACGTGATACATCGCATGATATGTAATTAAGAAAAAATAAAACAGGTCTAAGAATTAACAAACCCATATGATCAACTTGACCTCACACCTCCATACGTGTGAATGTTGACCTCCTCAACATACTTACTCAGCTCTTCTACCATTGGACCCAAAGTGTCTAGATAAAAACTATGATCAAGCAGATGAATACTAATTATGCACACAAGATATCAAAATAATGTATCATATCTTATAGGATCCCTTTCATATGCTCAATCTTCCATACTCATCCTTGATCCTCTCCATCTATGTCAAAACTTAAGATCAACCAATCATACATAAAACACACTAGAACAAGCACATTGCACACTTTGTCATTCACCTTGCACACTTTATCATTATCATATATACTATCAAATATCTTCATAGTATATAGTCAGACCAACACCTATAATTTATTCACCTATCATATAACTCTCCAACAATCTCCCCCTTTATTATTTATGTCAACACCTATCAATATAGTAGCATATAGCTCACCTTCTTTCTCTTCAAAGCACTCCTACGATAAGAAATTTCTTCCCATCAATATTTTTTTCCATTTGAAATAATGAAAAAGTGTGCACACACTAATCTTGAGGACCTAAAAAGACTTATAAAAAAATAAAGGACCTTCATATAAATATGATACAAACTCCCCTTACCTTGAGCCATCTCTTATTGTCTTAACAACATCTTCTTGCTACATACCAACACTCCTTTCAACCAATCACTACAAACAATGAATAAATAACACATAAAAACAATATAAATTTGATGGAACACATCAAAAAATATCTGAGAGGGACTCCCCCTAAGAATTCTTTTTTGCACCTTTTGAGCATCTTTAGATCTCCACACACCATGAAGAATCATCACACAAACTAACTAGCCTCTTCTCTCAAGACAGTTATATGACCACCAAAAGAGCATCATAATACTCATCAAATAGGAAACATGTTCTAAACCAACTTGATATCATACCTTTAGATACTCATACCTTGTTCTTTTGGAAAAACTGAGCAAAAAAACACTTTTCTTCAAACTAGGCCTATATAGGCTCCTTGTAGCCCTTACTTGAAACTTGTAGAGCCTAAAATTTTTAGTAGACACATATTCAAGACCTAAAACTCCATATCTAGAGCACTTTCATATGCCCCCTCAAGAATACCACTTTGAAATAGCAAGCTCATCTTATACAACATACTTCCTTTACAAAACTACTAATCAATTAGCCCTCTATTTTAACATAAACAATAATAACTTGAAAACCACAAATCTTCAAAACTCTATGAAGCTTGATTTTTTCACCCATTTTATCCCATTCAAAAAATAAATAAGCCTCAGTCCTCAATCATAAGTCAGACCACTTTTATAGTAGAGTTTAAAACCCTAGAATCTCAAAACAAATAGGGTCAACAAACCTCCCTCTGGTCAACATCCACCTCTGAAACTTTGTGTACAATTAGAAATAACCATTACACACTTCTAGACCAAAAATTGATCTTCTAAACCTTTGGGAACCTATACATACTATAAATTAATTTAGGCCTACTTGCCCTCAAGACAAAAACTAAGAAAACTGAGAGCACACAAAAATCTTCAATTTGACTTCAACATATCTTCATACCACAAAACCACTTTAACAAAAATATAAATCCTCCTTTTCCACCTATAAACCTTCAATCTGAACATACGGACTGACCATATATAGCTATCAACATCATGACTTTACTCTGACATCACCATAACATATCTTCCTATATTCTCTCTTAGATTTAATAACATAGTCTTCTAATCCTAGGACCTAATTAATTATAAAGTCCCTCTTTATTTATTAATGAATATTCAATACATTACCAAAGCACATAACTTGGTTTGATCAAGTCATCATCTCAATCTACTTGAGTTCTCATCTATAGTAGACATCACAACATCTTCAACATGACTAAAGCATCTCACATATGATCCCGTTCACATCATGCATGGCTCCTCAAGCCATTAAAAATAACTGAGTTAGCTTCACCTTTTTAAGCAATATAAATTCTTGAAACCTCATCATTCTTGATTAGACACCTAAAAACCTTCCATTCCCTACTTTTAGACCTTGCATACATAGTTGAGTCCTAACTATCATCCACCATGCTTTCTCTATCTATAAGGTGTCTCCTTGAAGCTTAGAGAGAGACCCCCTTTTGACAAAGTAAGACTAAAAGTACAAAAACTCTAGATACTCCCATATCTCCATATCTTTCTCTAACTTATAGTCCTACTTGACTTTGAAAGCATGCTTGACTTCATTCTTTTCTTCAAATTTGTCAGCAAAAGCAGGCTTCATGTTTATCATGGAAAACAAACCATCTTTGGACTCTGTTTGATCTCTCTTGATAGGCTTAGTTTTTCATACCCATTCATAACCACTTATTTGCATACTAGGAGCTCCATATACCTTATTTTGATTTGGGAACTCATTCAACTAGTTCTTACAATACCTAGCAATGTGACCAACTCTATGACAACTAAAATAAATAAGATCACTCATACTTTTTTTTTTATGATGAATATGATCTTCTTTTTCTATTTGGTAGTCTTGCATCTTCTTCATATCTGATTCCTTCTCTATTGTATTAGGTAGTCCACCTTGATCAATATTATCCTCCATAGTCTTTGATCTCAACCCCATTGATTGACTTTTAGGAGCAGAATGCTTCTTTAAACTATTCTTATAGAATCTAGTAATATGTCCTATTTTATTGTAATTATAGAAAATAATATCATTCAACATACCTCTTGATTGATCTGAGTTAAGTCTTCTCTAAGACCAATTGCTCCTTCTTCCAAGGCTCTATGTGAACTCATTCTCGACTAACTTCCTTTTAGAGTCCTTAACTCTATGACCATATTTATTATATGTATAACAATGACCATGAAATAAACTATCATACCTTGAAGCATTTGGTTGTCTAACAAACCTTATTTTATTGATCTTAACTTGATCTAACTTCTTTTGGTCTTCTTTAAGCTTGCTTATCTTGACAATAAATTACTCATGTTTATCCTTCAATGAATCTAGTTTGGTTTTTAATTGAATGCACTCATCTATTTAAATCTTATACTTGAAATAACAACCATCAACTGAATTCTAAGAATTTGTATAGTCTCTTTATCACTCTTAGCTTCTTTATCCATATCATCTTTTATCTACATACTCACTCTAACAAACATCCCTCAAGAAACCTAATTTGTGCTTCAAGACCTTTGATTATGTTTCTCATCTTATGATTCTTCTTTTTCTGCTCCTTTAGTTCACCAAGTGTACGCATGAGCTCAACTTCTAGATCAACTTCTTCATTGTCATGATATAGTTCTTCATTACACAAGATGTCCTTTTCTTTTGAATAATTATCCTCTTTTGAACTCAACTTTGTCTTAGAATCTTCTATCTAAACCTTGAGATCATTGATGACATTTGCATCTTCTTTGACATCTTTATTCAAAGTACATATCTATTCTTTGAGTACCTTGATGATAACCTTCCATTATGAATTTTATTCCTTCAATTGCTTAGCCATATATGTACCTACTTAAGATCACCTTCAAGATGTTAGGATTTTTCCAAAGGACCCACTATAATACCAATTATTAGAGGTACAATCACTGAGAGGTGGGGGGGGGTGAATTAGTGAGCCCAAATATTTAAAATTTAGTTCCAACTTCTATTATGATATTTACAAGTCCTTAATCAATTACCATAAGCATTCATGAATCATACAAATCATTCATAATAATGTAGAAGAAAGACATTCCAAGATCAAGCATATAACACATGACATACATGGGAAACCCTCTTGGGGAATAAAACTCACTGGAACCTATAATTAGACTATTATCCTATAATAACAAGAACTAATTTTGACCATCTATAAATGATCAAGGAACTACCATCCCTTATTAGTGAGACTATAATCCCACATGGAACTACCACACCTAATTTTAGTGAGACAATAAATCACACAAGGAGATGCTATACCTAGTTTTAGTGAGACAAGAAATCCCACAAGGAGATACTACACTTGGTTTTAGTGAGACAAGAAATCCCACAAGGATCTACTACACCTATCTAGCTGAGCTACCACAATAACTAGACCTCTAACAAGTTTTACCTTGTGAGGAGGAATAAACCCCCTAAATGTTGTGCTGCCACAACAACACCTTTAAATAACTCCACTTTTAAACTAATGCCTTCAACACCTAATGATGAAACTCTAATTATCAATATCTCAATGTATTCAAATCCACCTTTTAGATCACACAACACTCCTTATTGGTCAAAGCACATTACATACTTGAACCAACATATAAAAATTAATTAGGACACATTACATGTCTTGAATGTCCCCACTCTTCAATTTTGAACACTCAATGCATCCTTCATAAAAATAAATCCATCACAACTTCAACAACATGACTAGATGGTCATACACACTATCCATACTTTGATCAGTCTCTCAAACCATCCACCAATCTCTCACAGACACTAGTTATCCTTCCCTCATTTTCAAGACATCCAAAACATCCTTTTGGGTCAATCTAGGCCTCTTCACTCATATTTAAACTATAAGAGCACTATTATACCATTAAAAAAATGACCTATAAGTCATACTCACATTCCTCAATCTATTATACTCATCAACCCATCCATTGGTCAGACTCAACCTCCTCTTTTCTTCAATTCAACATTCACACCACTCATATAAGCCTATAAACCATCTCCTTTGGTTTCACTATATATAGAGAATTCATGATTAACCACTTCATGGTCAGCCATTAGACTTTAATTAACCTTTAAGACATCTAACACACAAAAACATGGCTCAATTACATCTCCATGGGTCGTCCATAACATATATGGGTCACCCTTAAGTAGTTATACCTTTCAATAAGGCCCTTGTAGTACTAATAGGTTTCATGAAGACCTAGTCACCAAATTAGCACTTCATTGAGCTAAACAAGTACATAGAAACAATTTACAAATACATGAACCCATTCCACATGATTTATAGGTCCTCCTTAAGTGCCAACAACCATCATAATACCCTTCTGCTTAAGCATAGTTATTTAAATACTTCTTTATACACACAGTCACCATGAACAAACATAAAGTCAAATTACAAACCTTTATTCATATAGCATATGATTGGTCAAACCTTCATAATTCACATAGAGCATCTTCATGGAGTCTAAAATGCCTTCTAATAGTTGATTCACTATGAGACATCGAAATGGCATCAACATAAGCTTGAATTCCTAGGATAATTATAGAATAAGCATGAACACATAGTCAAATTCTAGGATAAATATATTTGAATATGATCACTTCTAAATATTTAAATTAGGTTCATTAGATGCACCATGGAGTCATCTTCAGATTTTATTTTTACATGATGATCAAATTCTACATGGATCGAAAGATATGGCCCAAAAACTAGGCAATCATATTTCTTTCATTAAATTCAAATATTAAAATTTAAATGGTCATGGTTAAACTTTGGTCACAATTCTCGCATCTCATGTCCTCATTACTCAGATCAATATTACACTATCGATATTTTTTGAACTTTAACGTATAAGCACCAATGCTCAAACGTTGAACCTCAACCACTTTCCTTAATCTTATGCTCTCACTAAACTTGACCGATAATGCACCATATAAATTATTGTAAGGAGTTTGACCTTTAGTGATGTTAAACTTTAGTCACTTTAACCACTTTAACTTGATATGATCCATTATATCAATCTATATGAATGCCCACTCATCATTAGATTTTATGATGTAGTTCAGTATTTATCTCAACTTGACATTAAACATCAGTCATTTGGCTTCATCTCATTGCTGCCTAACATCTTGGAGAACACGTTTTATATTGATCTTTCTCAATATTTAACACTTTCCAAAATGACCAAGTATGGAGACCCTATTAATATGCATGAGTAGCCATTTTTGATCCTTAATAACTTCTTATGTGCTTCATTACAGGATCTCAAATTTGGACCAAATGATCTCCTCACACAGGAGAATAAAACCATATGACACACTAATATTAGAACCCTCATGTATGTGATATATAACACCATTAACATGCATTCTCATAAACTTTTGTAATAGAGCCAACCATGTCCAAATCTATTTGGAAGACCAACTTTGATCATCCATATTTTTTATCGTGCTACAGTACATGATCTCAAACCTAGCACAAATTATCTATATTTAAAAATAAACAAACCCATAAGATTAGATTATCTTGAAACATTTACACATACAAGATATAACCCCTTCAAAATTCTTACTCAACTCTTTTAGCCATACTTTAAATTCACTAAGTATGATAAAATATAGTCAATTTTCTTCAGAACCCAACTTTGCATATGCATAAATTTTGGCATGTTGCATCGCATGATTTAGAATTAAGCACAAATAAATTAGGTCCAAGAATGAACAAACACATATGATCACCTTGACCTCATACCTCCATACATGTGAATGTTGACCTCATCAACATGCTTACTCAACTCTTCTAGTACTGGACCCAAAGTGTCTCGATGAAAGCTATAATCAACCAGATGAATAATAATTATGCACACAAGCTCTCAAAGCATGGATAATATCTTATATGACCCTTTACACATGATCAATCCTCTATACTCATACCTAATCCTCTCAATATATTTCAAAACTAAATATCAACCAATCATATATAAAGCACACTAGAAAAATCACATTGCACACTTTGTCATTTACCTTACACACTTTGTCAATATCACATAGACTATCAAGGCTCCTCATTTACTCAATAGGACACCTCCATGACACCACCAAGACATCACTATAACAACTCTCCAACACTTATATCATGATTCTCCTTGTTGTATTATAGTTTTCTTAAATTGTCATTTTATATTTTGTATATGATTATCTTTTCTTTATCATTTCTATTTTCCCCTTGTCATTGCTCTCTTTTCCATTGGATTTTTATCAAAAATCTCTTATTGTGTGTTTATGATTGATTTCTTGCTTATCTCTATTTTTCATAGGTAGTTGTCACGGTGACTTGTTTATACTTACCCTATTCCCTTGGTTATTATCTCCTATTACCATGTGATCAATTATAAAACAATATTTCTCATTATTATTTCCTTTTACTGGTCCTCCCTTGGATCTCCTTTTTCCCTTCTTCCTTTTTCCACAAACTAAGCATATACATGGGACTTGAGATCACATGCTAGTTCATTATCAATCCTAAGTGTCCTAGTTAGTATTTTGTATTTGTTTACTTAGCTTCCTTTAGCCTTAGCCTACAACTCATTTGTGTGTATCACTATCTCTCTCATGATTGGTCATTCCAAATACGTACGTAAGAGGAATCTAAAAAATTCTTCAAAAGAAAGTTAAAATCCAAATCATTTAAACAAAAGGCAATGATATCAAAAGAAAAAATTATTAAATAAATCTCAAAAGTCAAATTCACACCAAAATACATGATTAAAATCACATCTCCTATGTCTAATCGAAGCTCAAACTCCACAATTGACCTCACATAGAGCTGAGGTTCTTTGGGGTGTGGTAGCCTAGTAGATTAGAATAGGGGATTTCAAAAAACTCTATGTTGATACCTAATTTCTCATGCAAGTACCAAATCTTTGTAGTACACTGACAAATCTTTAAGGGGTCCTGAGGAGTGGGCAACACGTCATGGGAAGGTAGGTCCATTTTTACTTTTCCTTGTACCAATCTACCTTTATGAGTTGATCTTAGTAACACACCTATTTTATTAAAAAAATTTATGTCTATATCAAGTGGGTTTCCTTTGAACATAGATAACCACTAGTCACTTAGTGTCTTTTCATGTCCTTAGTATGCTTCTTACCTCCTATGATCTTCTCATAAGACCCCTAAGTCTTACTTTTTACACTCCATTTTTCATTCTTTTTCCTTCATATTTCTCTTTGGGAAATATTTTTTTACTTGATTATCACTCCCTACAGAATCTCATTTATGAGTTACTTTGTAAAACTATAGATAAGACACATAATCCCTCACAAATTACCATCTTTCCCATCCTATTACCCACATTTTTTATTTACCATTACTTGCTCTTCTGCCTGCCAATGCCATTTTGGCATCCCTCATGGGTTTTTATTTTGTGAGTTACAGCATCAGACTATGGATATGACTCAACATTCCTCACAAAATCACCATCTTTTATCCTATTATATCCTTTTGTTTACCAATCTTTATTTTTTACCCCTTGGGTTTTTCTTTGTGAGTTACATGTAAGGCAGTGGATAGGACCCGACCCTCCTCACACAATTTTCCAATAATCAAGTCACCATCCAAATTACATGTGTCAAATATGAGATAAGATTTTTTTGATTATGAAGTTACACATCATTGACATGCTTCCCAGCTTGAATTAGTATGTTTTATGCTTCATTTTTTTTCGCTTTCTTATCTTCTTATTTTATGAGTGCATGTAAGATTTAAACCATTTCTTGAATTTCTCATACTTCCCAGCTTGAATTAGTATGATAAATTTAAGACCAAATTTTTGTAAATTTTTGTTTTTATTTTATACTTCTCATCATGATATAGTATAATTGATTGACTTAATTTGATTTATTTTTATTACCTTTTATGCCCTTTTACATAACTTCTATTTTATTACTTGTTATCATTCTTCTCAACATGATATTTAGTATGATTTTACTTGTTTTAATTTGGTACAAAAAACTTTCGCATTGGTTTTTAAAAAAAATCCCATTTTACCATTTTTATTTTCCATTTCTTGGATCTTTATACAGTCATTTTTTGTTATTACACATTTCCCAACTTAAACTAGCGTGTCGTATATTTTTTATTGATTATATTTTTACACATCTTTTTTTCTTGTTTCTTTTTAACCATGCACATGTACTTCATAATGCTAGAAAAGAACCACACCACATATATTTCCTATAGTATATACAACAAAGCTAAATACATGTGCTAGAAAGAAATATATCCAAAGCATCCATAAACACAATCATCATAAAGACAACATACACATCCAACATCAATATGCCAAAATGATACATCATATATAAACCATAAGTTTAATAAAACATATACCATATATACAATGCCCCAACTCTAAGGTTGAGCTTCATCTTTTCTATCTTGTGGCCTAGCCATGCTAGCTATTGAGACCTAAATCTGAATCCTCCAAATAATATGTTATAATGAAGCAGTCTAAGATATAAATCCCTTTACCTATCCCTATAGTCATCTTATATACACCTATTCCTACACCAACTTAGCCTAGGTCATTATATGTGCATGTGTCAGCTAAGTTTATATCACTATATATATCTACATCATTTATGTCACTATGTCTAGATACATAGCTCTCTTATTTATTAAGGCCTACCAGACCTACCTTTTACTTTCACCCATCTCTACAGGTGGCTGCATCCTCTCTCTACACCCATATCTACCTTATTTCTTTGTTAGCTAATCTAAATCAGCTCAACTAAGCTAGGGCAGATGGTACACTTATATCCTCTAGTGTCATGGGGTTATATGGCTATTGAGTCTCATCTAAGACATCAAAGAATGCTCCCCTTTCCAGGGACCCCCATCTCTCCTCCTCATCCTTAGGTACACTTATAAAATTACACCAGATGGATATTAGATCACTATCATATCTCATAACATCTATCTATCTATTATTACTCTCAAATAAAAACTTAAGAAATAATTCAACCATCTTCATACCTATATATATCTCATCTCCTATAGTATCAACATCCACGTGATCACCTAGCATAGTCTTCCTATCTATGTGATCTCCTAGTACCTCCTCAGTAGGTTGCCTCCTTAACTTGAACCCAACTATCATGGCTTGTGTCTATCTTAACCTCCATCTAAGTGGTCTATTTATCATCTCCTCTAGATCATATATGAGGTCATCTAAGATTTCTATAGTCTCCACTCTCTCTTATCACCATCAACACCATGTCCTTGGTGGTCACTATTTGCTTTGCTATGGGGCTAGTAATGGTACATATAGTATTTATATCTCTTCTACCTCCTCCTTTACCCCTCATCATGCTTGAAAAATCCATGGTCACTCTCACCATGGCTTTAGTGTCAGCCTCACTATCAGTGGTCTAAGTCCTTTCTTCCCTTGTGCCTCCCTCACATGTTGAGCCCACTAGCCAAACATTAGTATTGGTGTCACTAGATGAGGTGGGCCCATCTATCTTAGTACCCATGCCACTGGATATGGATATATCCACCATGTATAGTGTTTGATCACCTCTCTCCTCTTTAGTATTGGTGCAACTATGTGCCATCTCGCTCATGTAACTACTATGTGCCCATACAGTTGCCACATTATGTTTGTGCATCTTATTGACTATAGTGATAGCATATGGGTCATGACCAATACTACTTGGTAATCTTTATCTCTACACTCAAGGTGACCCATCATCAACCACATGGGGCAACTTAACTAGTTGATACATGAGAAATCTTTCATATATCCATATTGTCAATAGTATGATTGGTCTCATAGTCTTCTTCCCTCTAATCAATATCTTGAATAGATCATGTATGACCTAGACCTATATGATAGAGCCTAGATCATATAACACTCACTCTTATAACATCATCTTACTCATGACTACCATGTATAGTGGTACCTTATTATCTAACTTATGATAAAGTACCCACTATGTCACAAGGCCTATCACTACCTTTTATAAGTTTAGAATCTACGATATACGCATCATCCATACTAAGTTTCCATCCTCTGAATATCATCTTTAAGCCTATAACCCATCTGGTTAAGGCTCTCCTCTCCTTTAAGATATTTGGTATCCCTGTGGTCATCGGTGCTCCTACTATGGGAAGCCTGAGGATGGCATGGACATACTCTACTATGATAACCACCTCTATCACATCCCCATCCACATCCCATCTAAAAGTGTAAGTCAACCATTCCTAGCATCCTAGGAACATGACTAAAAAGTCATCACTAAGGGGGATCCTACACATATCAGCTATACCTCCTAGACCTATCACTATCAGTCTAGTTTGATCTCCATTTGATAATTTATCTAACAAATATGGTAACCTAGACACATCCACAAACCTTTATAATCTTGGTTGTCTCTGTAACCAAATAAAAAAGGATGTATTATTTCTTCCATGTCATTCATCAAATATATTATTTATACATTTTTGTCACAAATTTTAATAAAAAACAAGCCTAATTACTTTTACCTTATTCATTTTATCCTATTTCTAGCTTACTTGGTCCCTTATGTCCTCCTTTGGTCATTTCAGGGCATTCTATCCCTCTTTAAACTTTTTGCATGACTTTTCATGATTATTTTAATTCCTTATTCAAACTAGTTTGACCAAAAAATTCTTATTTTTGTCATAGTTGACTTCAAATTCTAAGTCAACCCTCTTATCTTCTCCTCCCTAGTACTGAGTTTTCATTTTGGCCCTTACAAACTAGTTGATAACTCTAATTTAGATTTTTAACCTGTATATTAAACTAGGTTGACCCATACCTATTAGGTCAACCATATGGATTCTACATTATTTTATCCTACTAGGTTGACCTAGTCAACCTAGTACATTTTGTGCGTTGACCCAGTACATTTTTCTCAAAATGTGCATTTCACTCACTTTCTTCCTAAACCCTTCAAACCCATTTCTCGTATTCCTATTTCCTACCCTTAAAATCTAATTTTGTATAATTTTAACACACACACACACACACACACACACACACACATATATATATATATGTATGTATATATATATATATATATATATATATGTATATGTATATATATATATATGTATGCTTAAAATCAATTTTTTTTAGAAATACACTTAAATCTAATACAAATTTCAAAAACTAATTTGAGATCCATAGTTGCATACTTGCAGTGCACCTATTGCCACTTTTGGGTGTCTTCCTCATCTAGCATGTCATCCTCTCACCATCCTAGCCTTATTTGGTCTTAGAGCTCTTTTTCCTCTCTTTTACAATTCAAAATGAAAAATGAATTCTCTTGTTTTCCTATTTACAACACTTTTTAACAACTTAATTCTTTTATTTATTTTTAGGTAGATTCCTTATTTTGCCTCTATCTTTATTTTTGCTTATCCATTTTTTAAACCATAAAATGCATTAGATTCATGATGATGTATAGATTATTTTCCACTATCATATGTCTATCTTCCAAAAACTTCAATTTTTGGCTCTTTTTACACTAACTTCTATAGGTTTGCCTTGTGTACTCTATATTGGAAACCTTCATTTCTCTTACAGGCTACTTCTTTATCTGTGACACTAAGGTAAGTTAAAGGTATGTGTTTTTTATTTCTATTCTTTCATTTATCTTATTTTCTACTTATTTCACTTTACTTGGCATAAACATTGTGTGTTCTCATGTTCTATCTCAAAGCACCATCTCGTGTTACACTTTTGTGACATGTGATGAGCTTTGGCTAGGGTATATGTATACACATAATATTTTTAAACTTTTATCACTTACTGACACTTTGTATCTTGCAAGAACTTGTTTAGTATAAATCTATCTAAGTGCATGCCTTAAGGGGTACACCAAGAAAGGGGTGGGCAGATCATTGGTGATTTGTAAGATTATTTTTCCTTTTGTCACTTACCATATACATACTTGTCTCCTAAAACTATTGAACCCAAGCTTATTCTTCTCAATTATATCCATTCCTATTATTTTCTATGTATTATCCCTTATTTCTTACCTTAACACCATTTTGACCTATCATTTGTACTAGGTTGACTAGGTCGACCCAGTATAAATTAGGGATTTTTTCTCTCTTTTGGTTTGTTGACCTCTAGGTTGACTTGGCATAGACCTAAAGAATTAACCATAAAAACACACTAGGTTGATCGGGTCAATATAGTACAGTTGACATAGTTTTAGGTTTTAGGGTAAGATCTACCTATATATACAAGTTCATTTCCAACCATTTATAATAGAGAATAATTAAGTGAATAAGTGTGAATGAACATCTACCTATTAACCATTATACTTGAGGAATAAAGCATTAGGGTTAAATACTTTCTTTGGATCTCTAGATCTCATCTTATGGATAAATATTTTGGATATTTAGATAGGTTGTGTAGCCTAGATTTGATTTATCTTGGTTACCCTTACATATCATAATAGTGTCTTTTGAAATACCTTTACCAAGGGGGAAATTGAGGCTTAACAAGTTAATCTTCAAAGGTAAGTATTCCTAACTTTATTTTTCCTTTGTAAGAGTAGATAGATAATGCATATGTATTCTTTTCTTCCATATATTAGGATTATGTATACATTGATGTGAGTATATGTTTCTTATATATGTTTAGTTCAATTTTTTATTTGTTTTGTTTCTAACCCCCACTTTGTGCCATAAGATTTAGTGAGCACTAGATTAAAGTTAATTTTTTTATTATATTGATCAAATATTAAATTATGTGGATATTTTAGGGTTATTATGTGATTATGTTAGACTATAGGCTTTGGAACACCCTTCCTAGCATGGTGTGTTGTGACAAGTGATCCCTTAATTGGGTCTAGTGGATCCTCACATTGGTCATGCTCCCACTTAACAAGTATGCCCCAAATCTTAAGTGTAGGTGTACTTTATCTCATCTGATCTAAGATTGATTTATGGACATGATGCATTTTTGATTGCATATATGTTGAACTAGACTTGGATCAAATCCTTTGAGATCACTATATTCCCATGCAGACACATCAATGAAACTTGCACATAATTCAATTAAATCTTCTTTTTATGAAGGAGTGCATACCTTACCCAACTTTGAGTTCTTACCAGTTGTAATTTCCACATTGGCATAATGTTTGTCCTTTGTTGATAAATGTGAATTTTATTTTCTCAGCTCATCATCACTAGTGAAAATATTGTAAAGTGTGATCAATCCCTTGGGAAACTTATTTGTTTTTAGTTTTGCAATCTGATCACTATATTGATGCAATAACTTTGATTGATTTTTTGAAGAAAACTTATCCTCTTTTTGTAAGAACCTAACAATTTTATTGTCATCTTCAAACACTTACCAATTCTCATGGTTATCTAGAATAGAATGCCTTCCAACCACCTTCATGTGTGACTAAACTTTTTCACTTTTTACATTATTTGGGATACTAAATTATGCCCCAATGGTATCCAATATATTTTCAAGCTTACTCTCATCTCTTGGTATTGCTTGAATGTTGAAAGCCTAAAAATACTCAAGTAAGTCCCATACTCTATGCTTATAAGATCTAAGCAACATTTTTTTGCACACATTAAGACCTATTACTTGGTGAACTATAATTTAGATATCACCAAAAAATTAAAAGGTGTTGACTTTCATCTTCCTAGCCCAATGCAATCCATAAACTAGTGCCTCATATTCTGTAACATTGTTTGAACAACCAAACTAAAATTTAATAGAAGAGAAATACCTTTGCTTTGTTGGAGAAATCAACATCATTCCATCCCCAGGACCATGCTTATTCCTTTATCCATCAAAGTATAATTTATTAGAGAGTTATTAATGATGTCATGAGGGTGTATAGGTGAGTGGATGAAGAGCTTTGATAGTCTAAGTGACACTGACAAAGTGTGCAATGTGCTTGTCCTAGTATGTTTGAAGTATGATTTGTTGATATTCTATTTTGACATGGTTAGAGATGTTTAGGGATGAGCATGGACTATTAAGCATGTGAAAAATGTATTTAATATGTTTTATAAGCTTTGAGTGCTTATGTGCATGAGTGGATTTCACCTAGTTCAACATTATTATCATCTAGACATTTTGGGTCTAGTAGTAGAAAATATGAGTAGGTAGTTTGATGATGTCACCATTGTCATGTGTGGATGAGTGAGGGGGAGTTGGTCATATGTTTTTTATCACATTAGTCCCTAGTTATTATTCACTAAATATCAGGTCACGTGCCTAAATGTAGTAAAATATATGTGGATGCAAATATGGGCTCTTAATTATTTTGATAGTGTTTTATATGTTCAAATAGAGTAATGTAAGCATGTTGATGATATCATCATTTTCACACATAGAGGTTTAAAGAGGAAATGGTCATATGGGTTTTTTTTATTATTATGCCTAGCTATTATACACTAAATATTAGGTCATGCAACTAAACATATCAAAATATATGAAAGTGAAAAGTTGGGCTCCAAAGCATTTTGATATTGTTTTCCCATACATAGCCAAATTTGCATGAGGTAAGGAATAACTGAGTAAGAATTTTGATGTATTCATATCTCACATGTGTGGAAATTTCAAGATAAGGTGATCATATGGGTTTATTTAGTTTTGTACCTAGTTTATTTGTGCTAAATTTTAGATCATGCACTTAAGCACAACAAAAAATATGCATGTTCAAAGTTGGCCTCCCAGACAAGTTCTAAGCATAGTTAGCTCTATGACAAGATTTTGAGAAAGAAATTTATTGGTGATATATCTCACACATATGAGGTTTCTATGATTATTTTAACACATGGTTGTATTCTCCTATGTGAGGAGATCATATGATCCAAATTTAAGAAAATTCAAGTGAGCGAGGCAAAATATATGACTGTGAAAAGTTGGCCTTCCAGGGAGACAAGCAAGGTTCCCTTAGTCAAATTTACACAAGTTAAAGTTAGAGAAACATTAACAGAGTGAATTTATATAAGAAGTAAATAAGTAGTGAGATGAGGATAAGTTCATGATTTTTAACGTTGAGCAAAGGTAAAGGATAAGGATCTAATGGTTCACGTGTATTCATACAAAATGATCTAATGGAATGAGTAGAGTCAACGTGGTCAAATTGAAAATAATTTAATGACAATAAAGATATAAAAAAATATTAATGGTGCATGATTGATCTAATTTTTGAGGACATGAAATATGATCATATTGTCCAAGGTTTAACTATGACTGTTTGCATTTGAATATTTGAATCTATAAAGGAAAAAACCATTGCTCTATATTTTGGCCATATCTTTTGATCTAGATAGAGTTTGATCATGGTGTCAAAATGGAAGATGAAGAGGAATTTATGGTGCATCTAATGAACCTAATTTAAATATTTATAAATGTGTATAATCAGATATATTAAGGTTCAAATTTGACTATGTGTTTGTGTGTATTTTGCAAGTGACCTGAGAAGAGTAATTGAGCTCATATTGATGTTTTTTCGATGTCTCATGTTGAATTGGATATTGGGAAAATTTTTAGAATCCATATGGATGATATATGTTTATTATGAAGGTTTGAGAAATCATATTCAATATGAAAAAAGGTTTAGAAGTTGACTATGTGAATAGAATGTTGTTTGAACAAATTATGCTTAAGCATATGGGTACTATGTTGGTTGTTAGCACTTAAAAGGGGATTATAGATTTTATGCAATGAATATATGATTTTTTAAGTGGTATTTTTTTCTTATTTTTTTCAATTAAGTGTTAAAGGAGTGAATGGGTTCACATGAGACCTATAAAATTTACATGGGCCTTATTAAAAGGCATAACTGCTTAAGGGTGATCCATAGATTCTATGGATGACCTATGAAGTTTGTTTTTGAACTGTGTCTTGATGTATTAGATGCATTAGGTATTAATTCATGCCTAATGGCTAACCAAGGTAGTGATTATCATGTTTACTTGATAAATAGTGAAACTAAATGTGTTGTTTTCTAGACTTGAGGGAGAGACTTAACAGAGATTTGAGAGAAGCTTGTGTGTGTGACTTATGTAAATAACGAGGGGTAGAGTTACCTATGGATGAGTTGAAGATTAGAATAGATTGAGAACTATTTTATGACCTATTGGTCATAATTTAGTTGGTAGAATAGTGCTCTTATTGTTTGAGTATGAGTGAAGGTGAAGAGTGATAATCAGAGGTCCATCATCAGGAGTTGAAGACATCAGTTCAAAGGTGGATGTGTTCATAGATTTTATTATGATATCTCAAAATCTAAGGTGGTTATAACCTCCTTATAAGCCAAAACTTGTTAAATTTTTTGTTGTTTTTGCAACTTAGCTAGATAGGTGTCATAGCACCTTGTGGGATTGAAGTCTAACTAAATAGGGATTGTAGTTCTTTGATTAGTTGTAGTTAGTCTAAATTGGTTCCCGTTATTATATGATAGCATTCTAACTAGAGGTTCTAGTGGGTTTTTTACCCCAAGAGGGTTTCTCATATATTTCATGTGTTATGTGATTGAATTTTCATTATTTCTCTGACTCATTGCTATGAATAATGTGCATACTTAATTAATACATGTGGTAACTGATTAAGTGTTTATAAAGACTAAAATTAAATTTGGATTATTTGGGCTCATTGATTCACCCCCCTTTCATTTATTTTACCTCTAATAATTAGTATTATAGCAGGTCCTTTGGTAAAGGTTTGACAGTTTAAAGGTGATCCAAGGTACAATATGGGTAGTCATCAAGGTGGTTTCTCTACTAAGCAAGCTCTAATGTTTAATGGATCCAATTATGTTTTTTAGAGTACAAGGATGAGGACATACATTATATACCTAGGGTTTGATGTATGGAAATATATTATATATGGTTATGTTGCTCCAATTACTCCTCCATCTAGTACTGCAGATAAGAAGTTATTTGAGAACAATTACAAGGTAATGAATGCTATCACTTTTGGTCTTTTAGAGACTGAATACATTGAGGTAATCCATTGAAAATATACTAAAGAGATATGGGACAAAATGTAGATAATTTTTGAAGGAGATTCAAATTCCAAGCTTACTAAGTTGTAGACTCACATAAGGTAATTTGAAAGTCTCAAGATGAAGGAAGAAGATTTTATGGCATCCTTTTCATAGAGAGTTGATGAGACTATGAACATAATCAGAGGTCTTGGAGAGAATATTGAAGAGGCTACTATAGTTTAAAAGGTATTAAGGTATTTATCTCTCAATTTTGATCCAAATGTATCTTTTATAGAAGAGAGGCATGATATTACTCAGTTGAAAGTGGATCAATTATATGGCACCTTTACTGCATATGAGATGAGAGTAAATGATGATATGCTTCTAAAGAAGGAAGTTGCATTCAAGGCAAAGATGAAGCCTAAGAAGAAGTTCCAAGGTCATAAATCCAAAGACAATGACATATCTGATATTGATGATGATGAACTGATTACTTTGATTAATAGAAAATTAAACATGGGCTCAGGGAAGTATAAGGGTAAACTACCCATCAAATGTTGTAATCATGGAGAGATAGGAAATTTTGCTCATAAATGCCCTCATAAACATGAGAATAATTATAATTAAGTGCATGGTGATGTCCAAGATGAATACAAGAAGATATATAGGAAGAAATGTTTCAAAAAGTATAACAATAAAAAGAAGTCCTTCAAGAACAAGAAGAGTCTCTACACCAAAGAAGATTTCAGCTCATCATTTGAGAGTGAAGATAGTGACTCAAAATATGATCATGAAGATGATGGTTCTGCTAAAGATGAAGCTCTATTCATGGCTAAGAAAGTTGATCACATCAAAAAGAATATACTTGTAGTGATTCAAATGATGATGAAGATGAGATGGACTATGAGGCTTCACTAAAAAATGATCTTGAAGAACTGAAGATTGAGAAGAAGATCAATAAGAAGATGAAATCTAAACTCAAGGACTATGAGGAGCAATTCAATGTGTTTTAGGTAGGATTGGTTGAATACCCTAAGGAGCATGAAAGTGTTTTCATGTTTTTTAATTTTAAGTTAGAATCTATGTCTAAAATTCTAAGATCCAAAGAAGAAGAATATTCAAGGTATGTTTCTAAAAATGAGTCTTTGAAATTTGAGTTAGAGAAGACATCTAGTAAGGTGAAGTCATTTATGAGATTTTAAAAGAGCTCATGTGATCTAGACAACATTATGAGTGGTTAAAAGCGTGTTAGTGATAAAAATAGTCCTAGATATAAAAATAACAAAATAATGTTACTCAAGATAAGATGAAGACTAATGTGAACCAAGACAATCATACTTTGAAGACAAATCATCAGATAAGGACTAAATGTGGTAGTAGAATGAAGACAAATCAGATCAGACAACCAAATTCCATGAGGTATGAAAGATTTAATGGGTACTATTACACATGTAATCAATTTGGTCATAGGGTTAGAGAATGCAAGAGACCTGTTAGAGATGAGTTTGCTTAGAATTATGATAGGGTTCATTAGTCAAAGCATATGAATAGAGTTAAGTTATTTAATTTTTATGATATAGGACATATTGTAAATTTTCATCCAAATAAGGTAAGGCAAGATACATTTCTTGCAAAAGGTATGGTGTGCTATAATTATGAAAAGAGAGTTCACATTACTAGGTTCTGCAAGTAAAGGTCTATAAGTTAAGATAGGTTTAATCAGGATCCTAGAGTGTAAGAAAGAAAGAATTTTAACACATGGAATCCAAAGGTGAAAAGTGTGAGTCATGATGAGACTATAGGTCAAAGTAATTTATTTGAGGTGGTGTAGAATTCTTTAGAAGTTGAAGAGTTCTAAGGACTCTCATTGTTTTCTCATGTTGAGAATGAAAAGACCAAACTCAAAGAGAAAACCAAGGTGTTGATTGAGGCTAGTTTTGATGTGTGTATAGATCTAAGTGAATATTCTATTGTTACTGAGCATGTATCATGTAAATAACATCAATTGTTTATACTTAGCTATTAGGTTCCAAACTTCAAAGTGAATTCTTTAGAACAAAAGGTATGTCATGAATCTTTATTCTCTCCATGTATTGTCAATTCAATATTAGAAGAGAATAAAAATGTTGTGGTGGTTGAGAATTTTTCTTATCTTAAGCCTAAGAAGAAGAACTACAAGTATCAGATGACCAAGGAGGAGAACAAATATGAGTTGTGGGAAACTCCTAATTTCACATTGTTCTAAGAGATTGTGAGTAGGGTGTCTCTACCTATGCTTCTTTAGAGACATATTTTCTTATATAGAATCAATTTTGTGTGCTCAAGATGATGTTTACAATTAGAGAAAGTCTTTGGTTGAAAAGGAGCAAAAATATCATGCATGTATTCCAGATATTTATGAAGGAGCTATTATGTAGGGTCATAATGGGTATATCTAAATGGCATGATGAGACTAATGAAATGTCAAGAAGATTTTGATGCTCAAAAATGTCTATATACTTCTTTGTGATGTGATCCAGGTGCTTTTGTGGTCTTAAGGTATGTTTGTGCTAATTGAAGATATTTCTGTGTGCTCTTAGTTTTCTCAATTTTTGGCTTAAGGTCAAGCAGGCCTAAAAATGGGTTATAGGAAGTCAATGTTCCCAAAGGTGTGAAGGCTCAAATATTGGTCCAAAAGTGGGTGATGACTATCTCCATGTGTGTAATAATTTTTACAGATGGACATTGACTAGAAGGTGTTGTGTTAACTTTGTTTGTTTTGAGATTCTAGGGTTTTGGGCTCCAATAGAAAATTAGGTTGCCTTGTGATTTGAGATATGAGGTTTACTAATAATTTAAATGGGCCAAATGGGTTATCAAATGAATCTACTTAGAGATCTGAAGGTTTGTGGTTTTCAAATTATTCATGTTTTTGTCAAGGTGAAGGTCTAATTAGCTAGTTGGGTTATGAAGGAAGTATGTTTCAGAGATTGATCTAGGTGTTAATTTTTTTTTATTGAAGGGACATATGAGACTACTCCAGACATAAATTTTAAGGTCTTGAAGATGTGTCTACTAAAATTTGTGGGCTCTACAAGTTATAGATAGGGCTACAAATAGACTAGACAGGCCTAGTGTAAAGAAGAGTAATTTTTGTTTAGTTTTTCCAAAAGATCAAGGCATGATATTTGAAGGTGAGTTATCATTTTGGATTATTACATATTTAATATTTGGTGAGTGGCATAAGTTCTGTTGGTGATCCTTGAGGTGGTTTGATAGAGAAGGCTAGTAAGCCTATATGTTGATTCTTCATGGCATGTGGAGATATAAATATGCTCAAAAGGTGTAATGGATTAGAGATATTAGAGGAATTCCCTCTCAAATGTTTATTTTTAAGTTCCATCATATTATAATGGTTTTTTTTTGTTCTTTCTTCATTGGTTGCAGTGCTTGGTTGAAGAGAGTGTTGGTATAGAGCAAGGGGAAGTTGTCAAGGCAAAGTATGCTCAAGGTAAGGGGGAGTCTGTATCATATTTTAAAGGTGGACCTCTCATACTAGTGGCCTTTTTAGGTCCTCAAGATCATATTTTTCCCATGTTGTCATTATGTCAAAGGGGGAGAAATTTCCTATTATGAGTGTGTTCGAAGAGAGAGAAGGAAGGTGAGTTGTATATTGTTATATATGATGGTTCTTGAGATGAATGACAAAGGGGGAGATTTTTTAAGAGTTTTAAATGAATTCATAATGATGTTATGAAGTTTTCCAAGTGAGTGGATGAAGATACTTAATAGTCTAAGTGACAATGACAAAGTGTGTAATGTGTTTGTCCTAGTATTCTTGAAGTATGATTAGTTGATCTTTTGTTTTGGCATGGTTAGAGATGTTTAGGGATGATTATGGAATATTGAGCATGTCAAAAAGGTACCTAATATTTTTTTTAAATATTTGAGTTCTTGTGTGCATGAGTGGATTTCATTTGTTTCATCATTGTTGTCATCTAGACATTTTGGGTCTAGTAACAAAAAAATGAGTAGGCAGTTTGATAACATCACCATTACCACATATGGATGAGTTAAGGGGAGTTGGTCATATTCTTGTGATAAAATTAGTCCCTAGTTTATATCCACTAAATCTCAGGTCATGCAACTAAATGCATTTAAATATATGTGGATTTAAAGTTGGGATCTCAAGCATTTTGATAGTGTTTTCTATGTTCAAATAGAATCGAGTAAGCATGTTGATGATGTCAGCATTCACATGCATGGAGGTTTAAGGAGGAAATGGTCACATGGTTTTTTTTAGTGTTTTTTATAATTTTTATGCACTAAGTCTCAATTCATTCACCTAAGTGCATCAAAATATATGCAAATGCAAAGTTTGGATACCAAGCATTTTGATAGTGTTTTCCCATAGCCAGATTTACATGAGGTAAGGAATAGCCGAGTAAGGATTTTATGTATTCATATCTTGCATGTGTGGATATTTCAAGATAAGGTGATCATATGGGTTTTTTCAAATTTTAAACTAATTTATTTTCACTAAATTTTTTATCATGCGTTGAAGTTGACAAAAGATATTCATGTTTAAAGTTGGCCTCCCTGACAAGTTCTAAGAATAGTTGGCTCTATGACAAAAGATTTTGAAAATGAATTTTAATGGTAATATATCTCAATTTTTTTAGGTTTTCAAGATAAATTTTTCATATGGTTGTATTCTCCTATGTGAGGAGATCATATGGTCAAAATTTGAGAATATGCGAGTGAGCGAGGTAAAAGATATGACTGTACAAAGTTGGCCTTTTAGGCAAATAAGAAATGTTCCCTTAGTTAAATTTGCACAAGTTAAAGTTCAAACAGCATAGAAATATCATGTTTCTCCAATAATTTAGGAAGCATCAAGATGAGGATAGGTGCATTATGTTTAATGTTGAGTAAAGGTAAAGGATAAGGATCAAACAGTTCACATGTATTCGTACAGATTAATCTAATGGTGCAAGTGGAGTCAAAGTGGTCAAATTGAGAGTAATTTAATGGTGTTAAATATATAAAAATATCAATGGTGTGTGATTGATATAAGTTTTGAGGACATGATGTGTGAGCATATTTTCCAAGGTTTAACTATGACTGTTTGCATTTGAATATTTTAATTTGCAAAGGAAAAATAAGTACTCTATATTTTGGACATATCTTTCAATATAGACAAAATTTTCTCATGGTGAGAAAAGTAATGATGAATATGACTACATGGAAAATCTAATGAACATAATTTTACTATATTGAAATGTGTATAATAAAATATATTAATGATTAAAGTTGACTGTGTGTTCGTGTGTATTTTACAAGTGACCTGAGAAGAGTAATTGAGCTTGTATTGATGATATTTCAATGTCTCATGTTGAATTGGATATTAGGAAGTTTTGTGTATTCCATGAGGATGATTTGTGTTCATTATTAAGGTTTGAACTATCATATGTGGTATGAACAAAGGTTTAGTAGTCAAGTGTGTATTCATTCATGGTGACAATGTGCACATAATGTTGTTTGAGCAAATTATGCTTAATTAGAAGGGTAATATGTTGGTTGTTGGAACTTAAGGGGGACCTATAGATTATATGTAATGGTTACATGATTTTTTAAGTGGTCTTGTGTTATTTATTTTTTGATTAAGTGCTAAGGAGTGAATGGGTTCACATGAGACCTATAAGAGCTACAAGGGCCTTATTAAAAGGCATAATTGTTTAAGGGTGACCCATAGATGTTATGTATGACCTATGAAGTTTTTTATTGATCCTTGTCTTGATGTGTGAGATGCCTTAAATTTTAAGGAATGATTAATGGCTGACCAAGCTAGTGATTACCATGTTTTATCTATAAATAGTGAAACCAAATGTGTTAGTTTCTAGACTTGAAGAAGGGACTTGAGGGAGAGACTTGAGAGAGATTTGAAAGAATCTTGTGTGTGTTTCTTATGGAGATAAGTAGGCATAGAGTGACCTATAGATGAGTTGAATATCAATATGGATTTAGGATTGTTTGTATGACTTAGTTATAATTATATTGGTAGAAGAATCCTCTTGTTGTTTGAGTATGAGTGAAGGTGAAGAGTGATAATTAGAGGTCCATCATTAGGTGTTTAAGACATAAATTCAAAGGTGGATGTGTTCATAGGTTTTTTTTTGGTAGTTCATCATCTAAGGTGGTTTTAGGCTCCTTACAAGTGAAACTTGCTAAAAGTTTGGTTATTGTTGTAACTCAGCTAGATAGGTGTTATAGCACTTTGTGGGATTGAAGTCTCACTAAATAGGGATTTTAGTTCCTTGATTAGTTGAAAATAGTCTAAACTAGTTCTTGTTATTAATTATAATAGTCCAATTACAAGTTCTAGTGGGTTTTCTCCCCCAAGAGGGATTCCCACATATGTCATGTGTTATGTGATTGATCTTGTAGTTTGTATATTCCTCATTGCTATGAATAATGTGTATACTTCACGAATGCTTGTGGTAACTGAATAAGTGTTTGTAAAGATTGAAACTGATGTTGGATTATTTGGGCTCACTGATTCACCCCCCACTTAGTGATTTTATCTCTAACATAATTTCCATAGACCATCACTAGACTCACCATCCTTCATCATGGCTAGAATTGGTGCATCATTCTCACAGAGGAAATAAAAACCAAGTCCATTTTATTCAATTAGATTATAAGGATTATGCTCATGCAAGTTAGAGGACCAATAAACAAGGAAAAAATATAAAATCCCATCTACAGGTAATTCAATTTCCATTCCACTAGTTTATATCACCTCATCCAATATGACATAGTTAATGTTCACAACACTTGACATATATGACTCTAAATGGAAACGTGATATGGGTCAAAATGTATTTTCACCCTAGTATCATACCTAGTTCTAAACATCAAACATGTCCAATCATTTGCTAAGTATCCTCCAATATTTGAGGTGAAATCTCTTGGAAGACACATGGTAAAGTAGGGAGGTAAGTCTACCATAACTACATCTTGATGAATGGTAACATTGGGGCTAGCATGTAATGTAAATTTTAGGTATTTAATAATGCTTAATAAATTTTTTGGTAACCCATCCAATTGCAAGACTCCCTTAGCATTAGGTCCATAAACAAGACCTAGATTATCTACAGTTTACTTAAGCATAACAGTGTTACTAGCTCCACCATCCACCATGCATTTATGAACCAAAGTATTGCCACTTATCAAAGAGAGGTATAAGGGAGGAGTTTTATTTGATTTTACCTTAGTTCTGACTTAACATATTATGAACCTATTATACTTATTTCTTAGTTGGTTGTTATGTATTAGTTAGGACAACACTTTTTTTCTCAATAGGTTTTGGAGATAATTTGAGGGATGAAATCTCTTGAATGAGAATATCATTTTATCTTTGAGTAGAGAGGGAATCCCACATGTTAATATATATGTTATACATCTTCATCTAATCTAATATACTGAATTAATCTCCAATAACCTTTGGTTATGCTTTCTAAATCACTGGTTGCTCATGAATTAGAGGTACTTAAGGAACTTTCCAAACCTTTGTATTCTATTTTTTCAATGTTATAGGGGAAGTAGGTTGATCTTTGGTACTCTTAGGAATAACATTATGATTAATTGAAGCATTGTAACATCTTGACCCTCATCAATGGATCTTATCTTACCTCTAGTTATAACTACAACTTGACCACTTGAAGTGCTAGTCTCACCACTCTGATTAAAATAAATATGATCATCCATTTGCCAATTCACATTAATGACTTCACGTTGCCCTTGAAATTGTTGAGTCTCTCTTTGTGATACTAATTTTTAATCTTGATATTGACTCCCTTGAAGAGAAAACTCTTTTTGTGTAGTTTGTGCCATAATAATGTTTTATGACACTAAGGCCTGGCTTTGAAAATAATTGAGATTGGAAGGCTGCCAACCTAAATCTTGTATCAAATTGTTTTGAGGTGGGGTGGTAATAATGGATTTTGAAATGGAAGGTACATTAGGATCAAGATATACATATGGTTTAGATTGAGTTATGGCTCCTTGTGCTTAGTAGGGTGGTATATTCTTTGTAACCCTTGATAAGGAGGCATTTGATCCCTTAAGGGATGATAGGTGGCCTAATTTTATTGTTGGTAAGGCCTATTAGCATGATATTATTATTTCTTAAGTTGCACTATTTCATTTCCAAAATATTATAATAAGCCTTTCAATTCTCTAATCTCACTAGCTTAACTAGGAGGGGCTACAACTTGGGCTTGAGGAGATGGAATAGGAGATAAGGATGGAATTTGAGGAACTTGAAGGGTTGGTATAGATCTCAATTCTAAGAATATAGGCATTAGAGGCCTTGGATCAAGCTTACCATCTTGTATCAAACTATTCTTTTCCCTTATTATAATCTCATAAGTATTTGGTAAAGTAATACCACCCATTAACTATATCATCACACTAATATTAGAGTTGAGGGTTCTTAGATAGTAAAAGAAGGCATATTTTAGGGATGGTCTTATCAATAGAGGAATCATATTCCATGTATTTTGGAATGTAAGGTTAAAATCAAACATGAACTCATGAGGAGCTCTCTTTATGGTAGTCAATTGTTCAACTAAGGATGGGAGATCATATTTGTCATCAAATTGTCTGACTAAGGCTAAACCTATATCATCCCAGGTAGTAATGAAATTTAGTGAAAATTTATTATATCATTGCAGTGCTTTTACTTTAAAGAAAGTAGCAAGAAGTCTAATAACTACGTTTTCCTAAATAATATTATGAACTAAATAAAGTATGGAAAGATCTTGGATGTGTTCAATAGGAGTTTTTTTATCTTTTATTGAGAAGAAAGGGATAATATTAATAGAAAACATAGGGATGTCATCAAATTAGGATAAATTTAGTGGACTACCTCCATTGAATGGAATAAACACTTAGTTTTTGATGGCCATCTACATTGTCGGGATTGTACTGCTTAGTACAATAGGATAGCCAAGAGATGAATATTGATTTTGAGGATAAGGTTTTATATTTATAAACCTTGATATTTTATATGAAATAGAAGGAAAATCAATGAATTCAAGAGGAATACCTTTACTAGCTAGACTTGTGGTAACCTTTGGCATGAAAGTATTGCCTGGATGGTGTTATCAACTCTGTAACCTAAAGAATCTTTGGATTTTGATAATAATGGATGTCTTATTCTTCTAAAAATAGTTATCTTTGTCTCCAAACTTTAGCTACGCCAAGGAGAATAGGTCCTATCAGGAATGTCATAAAAATGTTGTTAATATGAAGTGTACCCTTGTTTAAAAAAATGCGATCAATCCTTCTCTTCAATATAATTAATTGGATCATCTCAGATTTTGGGTGACTCTAAAGTGATAATAACCTCTAGAGAGGGCTTATTTCCTTGGATCGATCACTTAAACTAATATCTTGCTTGGAAAAGAGAGAGAAATAGATTAAAAAAATATGAAAATATGTAAAGGAGGTGATGCACCAATTATTTTAGACACTTAAAATTACATATGACACACATTATCAGACAATTTTAGACTTGAAAATATCACTTCATTCACTCTTTGATCAGCTATCACATAAGTATTTCACAAAAAGGTATTAATTAGCTATCAACCTAGCATAGGAGGGAAGATCTCAGGCCTTTTCCACTTCCAAACTAATTACTAAACAATCTATTTTACTTAGAATGACCTGTGAAAGCTAAAAAAACTTCATGGAGGTAAGAAATCTTAGATAGAGGTAAAGGAAAGCATACATTCACTTAACCACATCAATGAACTCATAAAACACACTTCAATATAGCTTGTGAATGGAGGAATTTAGTATTTTATTGAATCAAATAGGTGTTGGGGTACAAAAATTGGCACATCCTAGGCAATCCAAAATCATAAGAATATTTTTTTCACTATAATAAACTAGGCTTTATAGCATATAGAAGCATCCTTGTGATAGGAAAGAAAATGCACATTGAAGCTTTGGTTGATTATTCTATCGGCTCCATCACCCTAGGTGTGTAATAGGTAGTGTAGGTTCATTCTGATTTATGATGACATGAAGTTTCATTTCCATCTTAAAGCTATGATAATACTCTCCACAAATATAATTACCTTATTAAAATGGTCATGATCTTCCATTGGGGCCTCCATAGTGATCTTAAAATGTTCCAAAGACATAATAAGGTCCATCTATTTTATTGACAACTATATCCACCTCAATCCCTACTTGATAAAGCTCCCATTATGCCATAGATATTAATTCCATCATACTCTGTGCACGTGACCCTATCCATTACACCAGATCACAAGGTTCAAAACCCTTTTTTCCCCATCTAAAAATCTTGACACCTTCTCTTAAGGTTCTCCTTAGATGCACTAAGCTTTAATGATAGCCATATATATTTGTATCATGTTCATAGGGTCTTTTGATCTGATGTGTCTTCCTATGTGGCATCTCCCTACCACACTATTTATTAAAATATGGTTATTGTTACCTTGGAAACATTTTCTCATTTCGTGCATTTTAGGAACTTCATCAAATTTACCCCATTGATCTATTTTGGAGTCTATTGGCCTTGATTTCAATGTCGGTCATTGATCTTTGATCTACACTTGAGATTATGACACTTGGTAGTTTCACATTCATTATGTTTCTAGCTTCTAAAATTATGACACTTGTCACACTCATGTACCTTATATGGAGCTTATTACCAGTTCATCTAGTTAATGTGCTTATGCCATATGGTTCCCTTATGTTCAATCTGATCTCATTGACTTCTTGACCTTGATTTCCACCATTTATCTTTCACATGGTTGAATACATTCCATTGGATCTAGTCTGCCAGATCAAATGTGTGTCCTTGATCTTCCTTTTGTATGATTGAATATGGTTCATCAATTTTATCAAGAGTTCACCATGATCAAGACACTTATCATCACCATGTTTTTATATAGGTGTCCAATATCTCCCTTAGATATTTTTGACATGTCTTAATAGCCTCCCATTGGTCCTTAACTAGGATGGTAGAAGTTTCTTAAATAGGTGCACCTTTTGGGGAAAATGACCAATTCAACTTCCGTTAAGTGGTACCAGAGTTGGGTCATGGGTTTGAATACCTTATATTAACACTAAGAGGGATATTTTTGGATAGGTTTCTAATGTCTCCCTTAGGGATTTGTGGCATGTTTTAATAGCCTCGTATTGGTCCATAACTATGATGGTAGTAATTTCCTAAATAGGTGCACCTTTTGGAAAAAATGGCTAGCTCAACTCCCATAAAGAAAATTATTGGAGAGTTATCATAGTGATGTCTTGGTGGTGTCATGGAGATGTATTATTTATTAAATTAATAAACTTGATATTCTATGTGATAATGACAAAATGTGCAAAGTGAATAACAAAGTGTGCAATGTGTTTGTTCTAGTGTGCTTAATATATGATTGGTTAATCTTCAGTATTGACGTAGCTTAAGAGGACTAGGGATGAGTATGGAGGATTTAGAATGTGAAAGGGGTCATATAATATATGATACATTATTTGAGATATTGTGTGCACAAGTATTATTCATATGATTGATCATAGTTTTCATCTAGACACTTTGGGTCCACTGGCAAAAAAAATGAGTTGGCAATTTGATGACATCACCATTACCACATGGTATGGATTCAATGGGATATGATTATATGGTTGTGATAAATATAGTCTGTAGTTTTTATATGCCATATCTCAATTCATTCATCAAATCATGATCAAAGATATGAGGGTGAAAAGTTGGCTTCTAAGATAAATTTCATTATTTTCCCATAGCCAAATTTACAATATAGTCAAAAAGAGATGAGTAATCATGTTGATGAGGTAAAAATTCACATGTGTGGAGGTATGATTTCAATGTGTTCATATATGTTCATTTTTTTTTACCTATTTTATTTTCACTTAATTATAGATCATCCAATACAACACGTCAAAAGTTATACATATGCAAAGTTGGGCTCCTAGGCAGATTGACTGTGTTTTCTCATAGCCAATTTTATTATATGGTTGAATGAGCCAAGTAAGAATTTTGAAGGAATTATATCTATCACATGTGAAGGTGTCAACATAATCTGATCTTATGGGTTTGTTTAGTTTTAAACAAATATCACTTATGTTAGGTTTGAGATCATGCATTGTAATATGACAAAATATATAGATGATCAAAGTTACTCTTCTAGATAGATTTAGACATGGTTGGATCTATGATAGAAGTTGATTAGAAGGCATGTTAATGGTGTTATATCTTGCATGCATAATAGTTACAAGATTAGTGGGTCACATGGTTGAATTCTCCCAAGGAAAGAGATCATCTATTCTAAATTTGAGATCTTATGGGTAAGCATAGGAGAAGTTACTAAGGTGAAAAAATGGTTACTCATGCATATTGATAGGATCCTCATACTTGGTCATTTTTGAAAATTTTAAATCTCAAGCAAGATAAATGGAGTGCATGTTTTCCAAGATGTTAAGAGGTAGCGAGATGGAGCCAAGTGATCAATGTTTAGTGTCAAGCTAAGATAAATACCGAGCTATCTCAGAAGATCCAACGGTGAGTGGGAATTCATACAGATTGATCTAATGGAGCATATCAAGTCAAAGTGGTCAAAGTGACTAAATTTTAACATCATTATAGGTTGATATTTTTATAATAATATAAATGGAGTGTGATTGGCTAAGCTGAATGAGAACATGAGATGAATGTAAGTGGTCAAGGTTTAATGTTTGAGCATTGGCACCTATGCATTAAAGTTCAAAAAAGATTGATGGTTCAAGATTGATCTGACCAATGAGGAGACAAGATGTGATCATTTTGACCAAAATTTAGCCATGATTTTTTGAATTTGAATATTTGAATTTAATGAAGGAAATACTAGTGTCTAGTTTTTGGGCCATATCTTTCGATCTATGTAGAATTTGATCATGGTGTGAAAAGTGAATCTATAGAGGACTCCATGGCACATATAATGAACTTAATTTAAATATATGAAAGTGAGTATAGACAAAGATATTGAGAATATAAGTTTATTATGTATTCATGCTTATTCTACAAGTGACCTAAGAAGGATATTCAAGCTTGTATTGATGTTATTTTGTTGTCTCATGATGAATTAGATATTGGATCATGTTGTAGACTCCATAAAGATACTTTGTGTGTATTATGAAGTTTTTATCAATCATACGTAGTATGAACAAAGGTTTATAAGTTGACTATGTACACCAAGTTAGTGTTTAAAGTTGTTTAAGCATATATGGATGTGAGCTAAGTTGACTGTAATAATTTGAGGATGTCAAAGAGGACATAAGGAGTGGACCCAAATATTTAAAAGTGGTGTTATGTTATTATTTTTCTCAATCGAGTGATAAAGGAGTGAATGGGTTTACATGAGACCTATAAGAGTTACAAGGGCCTTATTAAAAGGTGTAGCTACTTAAGGGTGACCCATAGATGTTATGGCTGACATATGGAGATGTAATTGAGCCATGTATTTATGTGTTAGATGATTTAAAGGTTAAGACAATTATAATGGATGACCATAAAGTGGTTAATCATGAATTCTCTATATATAGTGAAACCAAAAGAGATGGTTTCTAGGCTTGTATTAGTGGTGAGAGCATTGAAGCAAAGAAGATATGAGGTCAAGTGTGCCTAATGGTTGGGTTGATGAGTAGAACAAATTGAAGACTATGAGTATGACTTGTAGGTTATGTTTTTTGATGGTAAAATAGTGCTCTTATAGGTTAAGGATGAGTGAAGAGGCCTAGAGTGATCCAAAAGGATGTTTTGTATGTCTTGAGAATGAGTGAAGGATTGTTGGTTTCTATGAAAGCTTTATGGCTAGTTTGAGAGATTGATCAGAGTGTGGATTGTGTGTATAACCATCTAGTCATGTTGTTGAAGTTGTGATAGAGTTTTTGTTGTGAAGGATGCATTGAGTATGCAAAGTTGAAGAGAGTTGATATGCATTATATCTCCATCAGATTAACAAGAAATTAGCTTTAAGGAGTAGTGTTTCATATGTTTTTTTATGGGTGCTCAACACCTAAGGGAGTTTTTTATTATTTTCAATGTGACTTTCTAAATATCCAGTTGTTCTAGGTGCTAAACTAGGTAGGTGTAGTAGCTCCTTGTGGGACTGGTGTCTCACTAAAACTAGGAATAGTAGTTCCTTGATCAGTAGTTTGTAAGTCTAAATTGGTTCTTGTTTCATAAGATTGTAGTCCATTTGTAGGTTCTAGTGGGTTTTATCCCCCAAGAGGGTTCCCCACATATATCTTGTATTATGTGATTAATCTTACAATGTCTTTCATACTCATTGTTATGAATGATGTTTTTTCTTCATGAATGCATATGGTAATTGATTAAGAAATTATAAGTGATTTAAATTGAAGTTAGATTATTTGGGCACAATAATTCACGCACCCCCCAGTGTTTTTACCTCTAATAATTGGTATCAGTGATGGTCATTTGGAGGAATCTTAATAGCTTGAAGGAGATTCTGAGTACCTACAAAGATGGATATATAGTTGAAGAAAGAAAATCAATAGTGGAAGACTATGATCAAAGCACTTTAGGAATAGCTATTTACTTTTAAAAAGATGCTAAAAAGGATGAAAAGGTTATCAGTGACCTCAAGATTCATCTAGAATATTCCAAAGTAAGTTTGAGTTCAAAATAAAAGGACATAATGAATAATGAATAAGTTTACCATAATAGCAGAGAAGATGATAACGAGGGAAAAGAAGTTGATCTAGAAGCTGAGCTCATGAGTGCACTTGGTGAACTAAAGGAGTAGAATAAAAGGAATCATAAAATGAGGAATATGGTAAAAGGTTTTGAAGCGTAAGTTAGTTCTCTTGAGGGAAGTTTGATAGAGTAAGCATGTAAAATAAAGGATGACATGGCTAAAGAAGTTAAGAGTGATAAGGAGACTATCCTAATTCTTAGAGGTCAGTTGATGGATATTATTTAAAGTATAAAATATAAAGAGAATGAGTTCATTCAATTGGAAACCAAGCTATATTCACTAAAGTATGAGTATGAGTAATTTGTTGTCAAGATAAACAAATTTGAAGAAGATCAAAAGAAGTCAGGTTGGGTCGAGAAAATTGAAATAAGACTAGTTAGACAACCAAATGCTTTAAGGTATGCTAGTTTATTCCATGGTCAATGTTATACATGTAATAAGTATGGTCATAGAGGTAACGACTATAGAAGGAAGTTAGTCAAGTACAAACATTCATGGAGCCTTGGAAGAAGGAACAATTGGTCATGGAGAAGTCATAACTTAAATTAAATAATAGGTATGTTAAATGATGTTATTTGTTTCTATTGTCATAAGGTTGGACACTCTACTAAATTATGTCCAAGTGGAGTAATAGGCCTTCAAAGTATCTCAAAGGACATGAAGATTCAATTGTCCATAATAAAGTTCATTCTTGGTTATGGATACCAAATATTATCAATGCTAATCACACTATTCTAAAGGTTGATAAGAAAGCTATTTTAGAAGAATGTTCTGTAGATCAGTATAAAATCAAAGGTCAAGTTGGTAAGGTGGATACATAAGACAGGAGGGGTCAAACTATGGATTAGAGACCTAAGATAGTAAAAAATAAGAAGACTAACCCTATTGAGTCCAAGAGTCTTGATGGATTGTTTGCTGAGGTGGAAAAAGAATCAAAGATGAAGGAGAGACAAGAGTTTCTATTGATAGCATTTATTGACAAATTTGAAGAAAAAAATGATGTCAAGGATTTAGTTAAAGTCAAGAAGGAATGCAAATAAAATAAATATATGGAGACATGGGAGTCTCCTAATTTTTGGGACTTTTAGTGTCTCTATGTCAAAGGGGTGTCTCTATCTAGGCTTCAAAGAGACACTTATCAGTCATAAGAAGCTTGGTGGATATTAGATATTCTTTGGTAAGAAGGTATGAAAAATAAGGTATGTTTGTACATTCTTTATATATGTTGGAGAAAATAAGTTTGTGAATAATCTTAGTGGTCCTATTTTGAGAAAGAGTTTTCTTGTTGATCATGGTTTGGATGTTTTGGTATAAAGGTGAGCTTCAAATGTCTATCTACATATTAGTTTTTGGTAGATGCCAGTTGTGTATGACATGAAAGTTCACAATGTTCTAAAGATGAGGTATCTCTATTTGAGTATTGACTATGATTGGATAATATTTGAATTCTTGCTGAAGATATCATGTTCCTAATGAAGCATGAAGTTAGGGGGAGCTTTGTAATTGGTCAGGTCTTAGGGTCAGAGGACTGAGTAGTTTAATCTAAGAAATAAGATGTAGAGAAGCAAATTTTGTGCTCAAGATGATAATGTCAATTAGAGAAGGTCTTTTTTTAATTAGGAGTAACAAGTTCATAAGCCTATTTTAGAGTTTTGTGAAGGAGCTATAGTATAGAGTCAGATTGTGTGGTTTCAGGTGGCTTAATGAGATTGATGCAATTTTCAAGAAGTGTTTGGTGATCTGAAAGGTCTATGCATTTATTTTTAGTGTGCTCTAGGTGTTTTTTAAGGTCTGAAGGTGTGAAATAAGTTTTAGAGATGTGCATTGACCATAAAGAGGTTTGTTGACCTTATTTGCTTTAAATTTCTAGGGTTTTAGGCTCTTCTAGAAAAGTGGTTTTCCTTGTGAATTAAGGTCTGAGGCTTCTTAATATGTTGAATAGGACAAATGGGCGGTTAAATAAAGATTCATAGAGGTTAAAAGGTTTGTGGTTCTCAAATTATTCAAGTTTTTGTCATTATGGATGGCTAATTGGCTAGTAGGATTGTGACAGAAGTATGTTGCAAAGGATGATCCTATTAATGAAAAGAGGCATGATTAAGTTGGTATATGAGATAAATATAAATATAGAGTTTCATATCCTAAAGATGTGTCTACTAAAAATTATGGGATCTGTAAGGTTTAGGTAGGGCTACAAGGAGGCTAGATAGGCCTAATTTGAAGAAGAGTGTCATTTGCTCAGTTTCTCCAAAAAGAGAAAGGTCTATTTATTTCATAGAGAGTTATCATATTGGTTTAGTGCATGTTTATAGTTTGATGAGTGGCATGAAGTTATTTTGGTGATCATGGAAGTGTCTTGAGATAGAAGACTAGTAAGCCTACATGATGGTTCTTCATGGTATATGGAGATCGAAAGATGCTAAGAAGGTGTTTTTCTTAGAGTTTTTATGGGGAGTCCCTCTCAGATATTTTTGGTGAGTTACATCAAATTTTTATTTTTTTGGTATGATCTTTCTTCATTGGTTTTAGTGCTTGATTGATGAGAGTATTGGCTTGGAGTAAGTAGAAGTTTGTCAAGACAAGAAAATGTGGCTCAAGGTAAGGGGGAGTTTATATCGTCTTCCTAAGATGGCCCTTTCCTATTTTTTTAGTCTTTTTAGGTCCTCAAGATCAGTGTGTGCCCACTTTTTCATTATGTCAAGGGAGGAAAAATTTCCTATTGGGGAGAAAGTTCCTGTTGTAGGAGTGTTTTAAAGAGAAATAAGGTGAGCTATATACTTCTATATTGATAGGTGTTGACATCAATGACAAAGGGGGAGATTATTGGAGAGTTTTCATAGTGATGTATTGGTGGTGTCATAGAGGTTTCCTATTGAGTAAATGAAGAACCTTTATAGTCTATGTGACAATGACAAAGTGTGTAAGGTGAATGACAAAGTGTGCAATGTGCTTGTTCTAGTGTGCTTTATGTATGATTGGTTGATGTTCAGTATTGACATACTTAAGAGGAAAAGGGATGAGTATGGAGGATTTGACATGTGAAAAGGGTAATAAAAGATATGATCCATGATTTGAGATCATGTATGAATAAGTAGTATTCATCTAGTTGATCATAGATTTCATCTAGACTCTTTGAGTCCAATGGCAGAAAAGATGAGTTGGTAGTTTGATGACATCACCATTTCCATGTGGGAAGGAATCAAGGGGAGTAGGTCATGTGGTTGGGATCACTATAGTGCCTAGTTATTATGTATCATATCTAAATTCATGCATCAAAGTGCGGTTAAAGATATGAGGGTACAAAGTTGGCTTCTAAGATAGATTTCATTGTTTTCCCATAGCCAAATTTGTAATATGGTCATAAAGAGTTGAGTAAGTATGTTGATGAGGTCATCATTCACACATGTATAGGTGCAAGGTCAAGGTGATCATATGGGTTTTTTAATTCTTAGACCTAGTTTATTTGCACTTAATTCTAGATCATGTGATGT
The DNA here is from genome assembly GCA_037957365.1 of Torreya grandis. Taxonomy (NCBI): domain Eukaryota; kingdom Viridiplantae; phylum Streptophyta; class Pinopsida; order Cupressales; family Taxaceae; genus Torreya; species Torreya grandis. The sequence continues at coordinate 402,039 of JARHVA010001845.1, forward strand.
AGCGTGTCAAAAATTATACATATGTAAAGTTAGGCTCCCAAGCAGATTGACTATGTTTTCTCATACTTAGCCAATTTTACTATATGGTTGAAAGAGCTGATTAAAAATTTTGAAGGTTTTATATATTACACATGTGAAGGTGTCAAGATAATATGATCTTATGGGTTTATTAAGTTTTGAAAGAAATTATTTGTGCTAGGTTTGAGATCATACATTGTAGTGCAACAAAAGATATGGATGATCAAAGTTGGTCTTCCAGATAGATTTGGACATGGTTGGCTCTATGATAGAAGTTGATTAAAATGAATTTTAATGGTGTTATATCTTTCATTTTTGAGATTTTTATGATCATTGGGTCACATGATTAGATTCTCTTAAGGAAGGAGATCATTTGGTCCAAATTTGAGATCTTACAAGTAAGCACAAAAGAAGTTATTGAGGTGAAAAAATAGATACTCATACATATTGATAGGGTCCTCATACTTCATCATTTTTGAAAGTGTTAAAACTTGAGCAAGATCAATAGAGCGTATGCTCTCCAAAATTTTAACAGGTAGCGAGATTGAGCCAAGTGACTGATGTTTAATGTCAAGCTCAGATAAAGATTGATCTAAGTCATAAGATCCAATAGTGAGAAAGCATTTGTATAGATTGATATAATAAAGTGTATCAAGTCAAAGTGGTTAAAGTGGTTGAATTTTAACATCATTATAGGTCAAGCTCCTTACAATAAGATCAATGGAGTGTGATTGGTCGAGCTGAACGAGAACATGAGATGAAGGCAAGTGGTCAAGGTTTAAAATTTAAACATTGATGCTTATGAATTAAAGTTTAGATAAAATTTATGGTGCAAGATTTATCTAAGTAGAGAGGATGTGATATGAAATCATTGTGACCGAAGTTTAACCATGACCATTTGAATTTGAATATTTGAATTTAACGAAGGAAAGACTAGTGTCTAGTTTTTAGGCCATATCTTTTGATCTATGTAAAATTTGATCATAATGTAAAAAGTGAATTTATAGAAGAATCCATGGTGCATCTAATGAACCTAATTTTAAATATATAAGTGAGTATAGTAAAATATATTTATCCTATAAGTTTATTATGTGCTTGTGTTTATTCTGCAAGTGATCCAAGAAGGATATTCGAGCTTGTATTGATGTTGTTTCAATGTCTCATGAGGAATTAACTATTGGAGCATGTTTTAGACTCTATAAGGATGATATGTGTGAATTACAAAGGTTTGATCAATCATAAGCAATGTAAACAAAGGTTTAAAATCTGACTATGTGTTTATTCATGGTGACTATGTGTACCAAGTTAGTTTTTGAAGTTGTTCAAGCATACACAAAGGTGACATAAGTTGATTGTGATCATATGAGGATGTTAAAGGGGACATAAGGAGTGAAACCATTTATTTGAAAGTGGTCTTGTGTTCTTATTTTTATCAATGGAGTGCTAAAGGAGTGAATGGGTTCACATGAGACCTATAAGAGCTACAAGGGCCTTATTAAAATGTGTAGCTGCTTAAGGATGACCCATATATGCTATGGTTGACCTATGGAGATGTAATTGAGTTATGTATTTATGTGTTAGATGACTTAAAGTTTAAGGTAAGTCTAATTCCTGACCATGAAGTGGTTAATCATGAATGATCTATATATAGTGAAACTAAAGGAGATGGTTTTTAAGCTTGTATGACTGGTATGAGCATTGAAGCAAAGAAAAGAAGAAGCTGAGTGTGCCCAATGATTGGATTAATGAGAATATAAGATTGATAATTATGAGTATGATTTTTAGGTTATGTTTTTTATGGTGGAATAGTGCTCTTGTAGGTTGAGCATGAGCAAAGAGGCCTAGAGTGATCCAAAAGGATGTTTTAGATGTTTTGAGAATGAGTGAAGGATTGTTGGTGTTTGTGAGAGTTTGGTGGCTAGTTTAAGAGACTGATAAGAGTGTGGATAGTGTGTATGACCATTTTTTCATTTTAATGAAACTATGATAGAGGTTTTTTGTGAAGGATGCATTAAGTATGCAAAGTTTAATAGAGTTGATATACATTGTAACTCTATCAGATAGGTAAGCATTAAACTTTAAGGAGAAGTGTTTCATAAGTGTTGGTGTGGGTTCTCAACACCTAAGGGAGTTTTTTATTCCTTTTAAGGTGACTTTATAAATATATAGTTGTTGTGGGTGCTCAAATAGATAGGTGTAGTAGATCCTTGTGGGACTGGTGTCTCACTAAAACTAGGAATAGTTCTTTGATCAGTAGCTTGTTGGTCTAAATTGGCTCTTATTTTATAGTATAGAAGTCCATTTGTAGGTTCCAATGGGATTTATCCTCCAAGAGGGTTTCCCACATATATCTTATGTCATGTGATTGATATTGCATTATCTCTCTTATTCATTATTATGAATGATGTGTTTGCTTCATGAATGCTTATGGTAATTGATTAAGAACTTGTTAGTGATTGAAATTGAAGTTGGATTATTTGGGCACATTGATTCACCCCCCTCAAAATGTTTGTACCTCTAACACACATTCATTCTCAGGATCCTCTAACCTTTTGACTTCATGCTCATCATTGATCTTCGATTTCAAGATTTAATGTGTATCATTGATTTGTTGAGTTATTGACCCTCGTGATCATCTACATGTTATCGGTCCTTTCTTCATGATTGAATGTGGTTTTGATAGTTGGAAGCCTTATGGATGACTTCTATTTTTTGAATCCAAACGACTATTTCTTATGGTATTATTTTGACATCCCTGGGTACATCCCATACTTTTAGATCATTTTTGAAGGCTTATATTATGAGATAGAAAACTCACCAAGATACCAAATTTGTAGTGGATAATGATGGCATGAAATACATAAGTTTCATGTAATTGTTAACCTTTGGTTGAGGGCCCAAGCACACTTATTAAATGCACATCCAAACTAACTTATTAATTACTACATAACATGTTAAGATAGTCTAGTTCCCATTGATCATTTTAAGGACCTTTCAATACCAAATCACTTATTCACAAGACAAAATGGTATGATATGCAAAGTTTTGAATGATAGAGGTGACATTTTGGCTTGTGAGGCTAGAATTGTCAATAGTAACATCCTTCCCCTTGAAAAGGAGCCATCTCAAAGATTATTCAAATAGCCATGCATAATAATGCTTGAAAATATATGCATATTTTCAAGTAGCAATTTTTTTGCTCTGTGGGTCCCATTACACCAAAAAATATTATATGTATCTATTTGATAGTTTAATGCTATGTTGGTCTAAAATTATCACTAGTTCTAACTGGATATTTTCATTTTTGTGACTTATAAATGAGTACAATCTAAAACATGAGATGGATTAGGTATGTATTTTATTAGCAAATCAACATGAAATACATCATGAATCCTTGATAGAGAAGGAAGAAGAGCCAACCAATAAGCAACAAGACTTGTCGAAGGGCCTAAAAAAATGTTGAGTTAGCTTATAAGCTTTACCAAATTTTATAAAAGAAATGTGTGGTCTAACATGTAGAAAAACTTTATCACCCATGCTAAATTCACATAGGATTATTTTTTATCAATATAACTCTTTTTTCGATCTGATGCTACTTTTAAATTTTACCTTATCAATTCCATCTTCTTAGCATATTCCAACAACAAATCAAGCCGATAATATCTATATTTTCAAAGTTGTCTCATCCAAGAGGAGTTTTATGCTTACACCCATATAGATATTTAAAAGGAGCTATCTTTATTACATAATGGTAAGAATTATTGTCTATAAATTCAACTAAATAAAGGTAATCTTCCTATTTAGTTTGTTTTTCCATGACGTACATGCATAACATGTCCTCAACCACCTAGTTAAGCCTTTGAGTTTGACCATATGTTTCTAGATGATATGAAGAACTAAAATTTAACCATGTTCCAAAGGATGAATTCAAAGCATACAAAAATATTGAAGTTAAAAGTTTATCACAGTTTGAAATAATCACTTCAAGTATGCAATGAAGTCTAATCACTTATTTCACAAAACATTTCATAAACATGAAAGCATAATCCATTAAATTTATAGCAATGAAGTGGCCAACTTTAGAGGCCTTATCAATTACCACAAGAATGGTATCATGTTTGATGCATGATTTAGGCATCCCCATAATGAAATCAAGTAAGATTATATCCCACTTCTCTCTTGGAATATCATGAGGGTACAACATCCCTCCTAGATGGTAATGTTCAACTTTAAGCCACTGGCATTCCAAGAATTTCACTATAAATTTAGTGACATCATACTTCACTCTAGGGAAAAAATAGAGCCTTCTCAACTCATGTATCATCTTCATGACACTTTGATGAGCATAATAAGGTACCATATTCACTTATTTCAACACATAAATTCTTAAGTCACCAAAATCATTACATAAATTCTATTTTTATGCCTTACAAGGCCATCTATCTCAATATAAAAATCAACAATCTTTGTTATAGGCTAAGATACACACCATGTTGAATAGCCCATTGGCTAATCCTAGTCCCCATAAATGTCATAACATTATTATAAATAACGGTTGAAAAAATTCCAAATATAGTAAGCAAACCTTCATAAAAATATAAAACATTGGATTCATTTGCTTCTTTCAATGCTACTGCTTACATCCATCTAGTGAAGTAATCTGTAGTAGTTAGTATCCATTTATGTCCTAAAATTTAATGGGGGTTAATAATACTAATAAATTACAATTCCCATTGGACAAAGGACTGATCCACTATAATTGGTGGAAGAAGTAAGGCTACAAGCTTCACTTTTTCTATAAACATAACACATTATTTGCAATTCCCAACCCATGCATGAAAATTGCCAAACATGCTCAACCAACAATATCTACCTCTCATGATTTGAATGGTTGTGGTCCTTACATAATGGTGCCCTCCACCATGTACATCATAGAACTACTCAAGTAGTCTATGTGTTTGACTTGGCTCTATGTATCTTAGTAACATGCCATTGATATATTTCTTAAATAAAACCCCATCAAAAAGAATAAATATAATTGATTACAACCTAAAATATCTTATTTTTAAATTACTAATATGAGAAGGATAAATACCATTTTGTAGATATCTTACAAAGTCATGAAACTAGTTGGAAGGTGAGGTATGACTAGTAGTAACCTCTTCATTGTTTGACACCAAAACCACCTCATTTGCCTCTATCAAGTCTTGGGCTATATGCTCATAAATTACTTTACCTCTAATCAACTTCGTGACCTTAATTTCCACATCATACTCTATTACGTTAGTTATCAAACCAGTTCTTTTATCATTTATGTCATTGTTCAAGACAAACTCCTTAATGGGAAACCATTAGGTGTATCTTATTATTAGATAGTATCTAAACATATTAAGAGACCTTATGATTGAAAGTACATGTTTTCAAAAAAAAGGTACCTTGTTTCATACTATTCCAAGCCTTGACTAAAGAAGGTTATTTTTTTCTTCAAGCCCTCACGATTATGTTGCATAAGAATGCATGAAATGGTATCCATGTTAGCATAGGTGTATAGTATGAAATATTTGGTAAAATCTAGATTTATGAGTGTAGGAGCACTAGCTATGGCTTTCTTAATCTCCTCAAAACTTTTTAATCCTTCTTTGGACTAGTTGAAACTTTAATTCTTCTTTAGAATGGTAGTAAGTGGTTTAGTTAAAGTGGTAAAATCTAAAATCTATCTTCTTATAAAATTGATTTACCCTAAAAATGTTTGTAAAGGTGTTTTGTGATTGGGTAAGAAAAATACAAAAAATGAATCTATCATTTCAGGATCTATACTCAAACCATATTTTGAAACCACATGCCCAAGGATCTTACCTTCATAAACTAAGAAGACACACTTTTTGGGATTGAAAGATACCCAAAACAGCCTACACTTTTTAAAAACTTGTTTAAGTTGAAACATGTGCTCACTTGTACTCTTTGAAAACACTATTATATCATTAAAAAAACAATAAAAAACTTATTAATAAGGTCTTTTAATTCCATATCTATGGCTCTCTAAAAGGTTTCTCCAGCATTGGATAAACTAAAGGACATCTTTCTATATGTAAATGTCCCCCCCTTTATAGTGAAGGTTGTTTTGAATTGGTATTATTCCTTGACCAAAATACAATTTTAACCACTATATCCATCAAATAAATAAAACCTTTTTGATCTTGCAACTAGCTATAAATGTTTTTCCATAGATGGCAATGGATAGTGATCTTTAAGGGAAGCCTTGTTCAAATCATAAAAGTCAGCACAGTCTAATCTCACCATTATTAGAATAAGGTTTAACGCCTACATTGAGTACTTGATTGAAAATATAATATCTGACACTATGAGATTATTAATTTTATCTCTCATTAAAGGCTCAACCTTTATATTGATAGGCCTTTATCTTTGTCTCACTAGTTTAGTTCTAGCCTCTAACTCAATGGTGTGTTGAGATAAACTTGGATCAAATTATTTGAGATCACTATATTCTCATGAAAATTCATAAACAAAAATTTCACATAATTAAATAAAATCTTCCTTTTGTGAAGGATTACATACCTTACCCAACTTCAAGTTCTAACTAGCTATAATCTCTACATCAGCATAGTGTTCCTCTTTTGTTGACAAAGATGATTTTTATTTTCTCAACTCATCATCACTAGTTAATATGTTCTAAAGTTTGACCAATCCCTTAGGTAACTTATTTTTTTTAATTTTCACAATCTTATCACCATACTAATAGAATAACTTTGATTAATTTCTTAAGGAAAACTGAGCCTCTTCTTATAAGAACTTGATAATTTGATTGTCATCTTCAAACACTTGCCAATTATCATGGTCATCTAGAATATAAGGCCTTAAAACCACCTTAATGTGTAATTGATTTTTTTTCACTTTTTACATCAGCTAAGATACCAAATTATTCCCCAATGTCAGCTAGCCTATATGCATGTTTGATATCATCTCTTGATATTGCCTGAATGTTGAAAGATTGATAATCCTCAATTAAGTCCCATACTCTATGCTTATAAGATATAATAAATATATTTTTACACACATTATGACCTATTACTTGGTGAAATATAAGTTCACTATCACCAAAAATTTTCAAGGTGTTGACTTTCATTTTCCTAACCCACTACAAACCGTGAACTAGTGCCTCATATTATACAACATTGTTTGAACAACTAAATTGAAACTTAATAGAAGAGAAACACCTTTGATTTTTTGGATAAATCAACATCATTCCATATTTATTACCATGATTATTCCTTTATCCATCAAACTATAGTTTCCATAGACCATCATTAGACTCATCATCCTTCATCATGGCTAGAATTGGTGCATCATTTTCATAGAGGCAATAAACACTAAGTATTTCTTATTTAATTATATTATAAGGATCATGCTCATAAAATTTATAGGCCCACTCATAAATGAACAAATCTATAATCCCGTCTAAAGGTGATTCAATTTCCACTTCAATAGTCTCTAACACCTCATTTGAGATAACACAGTTATTTTTCACATCATTTGGCATATATGGCTCCAAATGGAAACATGTTATGGGATCAAAACATATTATCACCCTAGTACTATACCTAGTTCTAAACATCAAATATTTCCAATCATATTCTAAATATCCTCCAATATTTAAAGTGAAATCCCTTGAAAGACACATGGTAAAGTAGGGAGTCCCCCACAACTACATCCTACTGAATGGTAACATTGGGATAAGCATGTAGTGTCAATTTCAAGTCTTTAATGTTGCCTAATTTATTTTATATTGACCCATCTAATTTCAATACTCCCTTATCATTAGGTTCATAAACAAGACCTAGCTTATTTGTAATTTGCTTAGGCATAAAAGTGTTACTAGCTCCACTATCCATCGTGTAGTTATGAATTAAAGTAACACCAAATATCAAAGAGAGGTATAAGGGAGGATTTTTATTTTATTTTACCTCAGTTTTTTCCACATTTAACATCTTATGTACCTATTTTACTTGCTTCTTAGTTGGCTAGTCTGAATTAGTTAAGACAACACTTTCTTTTTCAACAAGATTTGGACATAATCTGAGGGCTGAAAACTCTTAAATGAGCATATTTTTTTGTCCTAGACTATAGAGGGAATTCCACATGTTAATACTAATGTTATAATTCTAAATTTGATCTAATATACTTAATTAAGCTCCAATAACCTTTGGCTGCACTTTTTAAACCATTGGTTGCTCACAAACTAGATGTACTTGAAGAACTTTCCCAACCTCCATATTCTAATTTTTCTATGTAATAGGGGCATCAAGTTGATATTTTATACTCTTGAAACATAATTAAGAGTATTTGAATCACTTTTCACATCTTATTCCTCATAATGGATCTTATTTTATCTCTATTTATAACTACAACTTGACCACTTGAAGTGATAGTCTCACCACTCTAATTAAAATCAACATGATAATCCATTTGCTAATACACATTAATGGCATTAGATTGCCTTTTAAATTTTTGAGTTTCTCCTTATGCTACTAATTTTGACTCTTGATATTTACTCCATTAAAGAGAAAACTCTTCTTGTGTCATTTGTGGTATGGTAATGTTTTGTGCCAACAAGGCTTGGTTTTAAAAATCATTGAGATTGGAGAGCTGCCAACCTAAATCTTACATCAAATTATTTTGAAGTGGTGTGGGAGCAATGTATTTTGAAGTGTAATGGTTATTAAGATCAAGATATGCATATGGTTTATCTTGAGCTATGGTTATTTGTGCTTGGTAGGGTGGTATATTCTCTCTAAACCCTTGATAAGGAGGCCTTTGAACCCTAAATGGATGATAGGTGGTCTAATTTTATTGTTGGTAAGACCTATTAACTTGATATTTTTGTCTTTTGAGTTGCACTATTTCATTTCCAAAAGATTTTAATTAACCTTTCAATTCTCTAATCTCATTATATTTACTAGGAGTGTCTACAACTTGGGATTGAAGAGATGGAATAGGAGCTAATGATGGAATTTGAGGAACTTGAGGGGTTGGTGTAGATCTTGAATTTGGGAATATAGGCATTAGAGGCCTTGAAACAAGCTTACCAACTTGTATCAAGCTATTATTTACCCATATTACAACCTCATAAGCATTTAGATAAGTAATACCATCCATTGACTATATCATCAAACTGATATTAGAGTTGAAGGTTTTCAAATAGTATAAGAGGGCACATTCTAGGGATGGTCTAATCAATACAGGTATCTTGGTCCATATATTTTAGAATTTGAGGTTAAAATCAGACATGAACTCATGAAGGGCTTTCTTTATGGTAGTCAGTTGTTCAACTAAGGATATATGATTAGATTTTTCCTTAAATTATCTGACTAAGACCACCTAATTATTCCCAAGTAGTAATGGAATTAAGTGGGAGGTTTCTATACTATTGCAGTGTTTTTCCTTTAAAAGAAGTAACAAAAAGTCCAATAGCTACATTTTCCTCAATAATATTATGAACTGAGCAAATGTTGGCAACATGTTGGATGTGTTCAATAGGATTTATTTGATATTATCATAAGAAGAAAGGGATACTCTTAAGAGAAGACACAGGGATGTCATAAAACTAGGCTAAATTTAGTGGACTGCCTCCATTGAATGAAACAAACACTTAGTTTTTGATGGCCATCTAGATAGTGGTGATTGCACTAGTTAGGACAATAGGATAGCCAAGAGATGAATATTGATTTTGAGGATAATGTTTTATCTTTATAAACCTTACTCTTTTATATGAAGTAGAAGGCAACTCAATGAATTCAAGAAGAATATATTTACTAGATGACTTTGTGGTAACCTTTGGCATGAAAGTATTGTCTAGATGATGTTATAAACTCTGAAACCTAAAGAATATTTGGATTTTGATGATTATGGATGTATTATTATATTGTAAATACTTCTCCTTGGCTCTAAACTTTAGATATACCAAGGAGTATGGTTCCCACTGGGCATGCCAAAAAATTATTATCAATCTAAAGTGCACCTTTATTTGAAGAAATGTGAGCAATCCTTCTCTTTAGCTAAAATAATGGTATATTCTTAGAGTGTGGGTGAATATAAAGTGAGAATAACCTCTAGATAAGGTTGGTTCCCTTGGATTTATCACATAAACTAATATCTTGGTTGGAAAAGGGAGAGAAATAGACAAAAATACATGAAAACATGTAAAAGAGGTGATGCACCAATAATTTTAGACACTTACATTACACATGACACACACTATCAAATAATTTTAGACCTAAAAATATCACTTCATTCACTCTTTAATCAGCTATCATATATGTATCACAAAAAGGCATTAACTAGATATCAACCTATCATGGAAGGGTAGACTTAGGTCTTTTCCACTTCCAAATTGACCAACAAACTATTTATTGCACTTAAATTGACCTTTAAAATATACAAAACACTTCATGAAGGTGAGAAAACTCAGACAGAGGTAAATGAAATCATAGGTTCACTTAACCACATCAATGAATTCATAGAACACACATCAATACAACTTGTGAATGGAGGAATTTAGTATTTTATTACATTAAATAGGTGTTATAATATAAAATTTGGAATAGCCTAGGCAAGCTAAAAGCATAAGAATCTCTTTTTCACTAGAATGAGCTAGGATTTATATCACATAGAAACATCTTTGTGACAAAGTGGAAAGTGCATGGTAAATCTTTGGTTGATTATTCTATCGGCTCCATCACCCTGGGCCTTTTGTGTTGTGATTACCACATGCAAACATTCAAGAAGATCCTCTAAAAAAATTGGGATCTAGTAACTCACCTATCAGTTGGTGCATAATAGGCACTATAAGTTCATTTTGAGTAATGATGACATGAAGTATTATTTCCATCTAAAAGCTATGATGACACTCTCCACAAATATAATGACCTTATTGAAATGCGCATGATCTTTCATTAGGGCCTCTAGAGTGATCTTCAAGTGTTATAAATCTACAATAGGGTCTATCTATTCTATTGATAATTGTATCCAAATCAATCCCTACTTAATCAAATTACCATTATGCCATAGAGATGAATTCTATCATGATCTATCCATATGACCTTATCCATTGCACTAGAACATAGGGTTTAGAACCCCTTTTTCCCATCTGATACTATTGACACCTTCTCTTAAGGTTTTCCTCAGATCTATTGAGCTTTAATAATAGCCTTATATATTTTTAGCATTTGCTTTATCTAAGGATATTTTGATCTGATATGTCTACCTATGTGGCAATTCCCTACCACACTGTTTATTAAAATATGACTATTATCACCTTGGACATGTGTCCTCATCTTGTGCATTTTAAGAACTCAATCAAATCTACCTTATTGATCTCCTTGGAATTTTCTTGGCCTTGAATTCAATGCCAGTTATTGATCTTTGATATGTACTTGAGATTATGACACTTGGTAATCACATGTTCATGTTATTTCTAGCTTATGAGATTATGACACTTGTCACACTCTCATACCTTCTATCGACCCTAATATTAGTTCATCTAGTTAACATGATTATGACATGTAGCTCCCTTATGTGCAATCTAAGCTCATTGACTTCTTAACCTTGATATGTACCATTAATCTACTTCTACACATCAAACATGCTCCATTGTATTTGGTCTACTAAATCAAATGCATGTCCTTGATCTTTATTTTGCATGATTGAACATGGTTCATTTATTTTATTAAGAGTTCACCATGATCAAGAAACTTAGCACCACTGCATTTATTCTCAGGGTCCTCTAACCTTTTGACCTCATGCTTTTTGTTGATATTTGATTTAAGGAGTGAATATGCATAATTGATCTACTGACTTATTGATCCGCATGATCATATGCATGTCATCAATTTTTTATTCATGATTGAATGTGGTTTTGACACTTGGTATCCTTATAGATGACTTCTATTTTTCAAATCCAAATAGCTATTTCCTATGGCCTTATTTTTATGTCCTTGGGCATGTCCCGTGCTGCTAGATCAATTTTGAAGGTTTATATCTTGAGATAGAAAACTCATCAAGACACCAAATTTATAGTGGATATACATGGCATGAAATACATAATTTTCATGTAATTCTTAACCTTTGGTCGATGTCCCAAGAACACTTATTAAATGCACATCCAAACCAACTTGGTCATTCTTGCATGATGTGTTAAGATAGTCTCATTCCCATCGATCATCTTTAGTACATTTCAAGACCAAATCACTGATTCATAAGGAAAATTGGCATGATATGAAATTTTTGGAATGGTAGAGGTGACATTTTAGCTTGTGAGGCCAAAATTATCAATAGTAACATCTTTCCCCCTTGAAATGGAGCCATCCTAGAGACTATTCAAATAACCATGTATAATGTTGCTTGAAAATATGTGCATCTTTATAACTATCACTTTTTTCTTTTATTGGGTCCCATTGTACCAAAACCTATTGAATGTCTCTATTTCATAGGTTAATGTTGTGATGGTTTAGGATTCTCACTAGTTCTAACTGGATATTTTCCTCTTTCATGACCTATAAATGAGTTTAATCCAAAACATGAGATGGATCAGGTATGTATTTTCTTAGTAAATCAACATGAAATACATCATGAATCCTTGATCAAAAAGGAAGAAGAACTAGCCAATAAGCAATAGGACTTATCAAAGGGCCTGATAAAATGTGGATCTATCTTGAAAGCTTTACCAAATTTTATAAAACATTTTTGCAGTCTAACACATAGAAAAACTTTGTCACCCACACTAAATTCACGTGGGGTTATTTTTTATTAGTATAACTCTTTTGCCAATCCGATGATGCTTTCAAATTTTGCCTTATCAATTCCATCTATTTGGCATATTCCAACAACAAATCAAGCCCATCAATAGTTCTATTTTCCAAGTTATCTCAAGCAAGAGGAGTTTCACTCTTACACCCATATAGAGCTTCAAAAGGAGCCATATTTATTACAAAATGATAATAATTATTGTATGTAAATTCAAATAAATAGAGGTAATATTCCTATTTAGTTTGTTGATCCATGATGTACATGTGCAGTATGTCTTAATCCACCTAGTTGAGCCTTTTAGTTTGACCATCCATTTCTAGATGATGTGAAGAACTAAAATTCAACCATGTTCCAAAGGCTATATTCAAAGTACACCAAAATATTGAAGGAAAAAATTTGTCATGGTTTGAAATAATCTCTTCAAGTATGCCATGAATTCTAGTCACTTCTTTCATAGAATATGTTATAAACATGGAAGCATCATCCATTAAATTTCCAACAATGAATTGGCCAAATTTAGAGGCCTTATCAATTACCACATGAATGGTATCATGCTTGATACATTATTTAGGCAACCCCACAATGAAATCAAGTGAGATTATAGCTGAATTTTCTCTTGGAATATCATGAAGGTATAACATCCCTCATGGATGGCAATGCTCAACTTTAACCCTTTGGCATTCCAAGCATTTCACCACAAATTCAATAACATCATGCTTCATTCTAGGTCAAATATAGATCCTTATCATCTCATGTATCATCTTTATGACACTTGGATGAGCATAATAAGGTGTTATATGCACTTATTTTAACACAAAAATTCTTAAGTCACCAAAATTAGGTACATAAATTCTATTTTTATGCCTTACAAAGCCATTTACCTCAATATAAAAATCAACAATATTTATTATAGGCTCATCAACAAAAATTGTTCTTACATGATGGGAAAATTCATCAAGAAGTTGTTTTCATAAAACAACACTTCTAAAATTTCCTTATAAAACCAATAAGGCAACAAGGTACATGTGTATGTTAAGCACATAAACCACATGATTCTCTTTACCTTTAACATATGATATGTTCATGTCAAAATTTCTCAAAAATTATAGCCACCTATGCTGATGTGCATTTAAAATATATTGAGAAAAATAAATACTCAAGGCTATTGTGATCAGACTTCACCTTGAAAGGCTTTCCCAATAAAAAATGTTTACATTGTTTAAGTGCATGGACAATGATAGCAAGCTCCATGTCATACATAGGATAATTATTTTCATATTATTTTAGTTTTCATGACTCATAAGCTACAAATTTACTATCTTGGGTTAATATGCCTCCATACCCTTCCTTAGAAGCATCAGCCCAAACTTCAAAATTCCCATTTAGGTTCAGAATGATAAGAATAGGTGTTAACGTTAGCAACACTTTCAATTTTGTAAAAGCCTGCTAACATTGAAGAGACATACAAATTTATTTCCTTTATGTTGTAAAGAGGTAATAGGATGGAATAAATGGGAAAAAATTCAACAAAACATCGATAATAACAAGCCAAACACATGAAGCTATGCATTTCCCACACATTTGAGGAGAAGGCCATTCTTGTATGGCTCTTATTTTTTCTAGATCTACAATAATGCCAACCTTAAAAATAATATGGCCTAAATAATGAATTTCATATTCATAAAATGAACATTTGAAGAGTTTTCCATATAGCTTATGTTGTCTTATTTTTTGCAAGACTAAATGAAGGTGTTGATCATGTTCAGCCTCATTCTTGGAATAAATGAGAATTCCATAAAGAAAAATTAGCATCAAATTATCCCAAAAGTCTCTAAACACATTATTCATAAGATTCATGAAGGCTTCAGGAGCATTAGCTAGGCCAAATTATAGAATAATGAACTCATAATGTCCATATTAAGTTCTAAAAGTTGTTTTATGTATGTCCTCTTCTTTGATTCTCAACTGATGGTAGCTTGATCTCAAATCAATCCTCAAGAAGATTGTAACACCCTTCATTTGGTCAAACAAATCATCTATCATTGATAAAGGATATCAATTTTTAATTATTACCTTATTAAGTAAGTGGTAATCAATTCAAAGCCTTAATGTACCATCTTTCTTCTTAACAAAGACCACTAGATCACCCTAATGAGACACAGTTGGCCAAATGCTTCCATTATCCAAATTTTCTTGCATGTGCAAATTTAATTCATGTAAGTCAGCCATATTCATGTGGTAAGGAGCTTTAGATGTAGTGGTATATCCGAGCATTATATCAATGGAAAATTCAAATTCATAATTAGGTAGTAAACTAGGTAGTTTCTTGGAAAAACATCCATAAATTCTTTCAAAATAGGATAATTTGTGTGAACTAGTTCTTATTCTTTGGTTAAATCTTGCAGGTGGACTACTTAAATATTGAATCCCTAACAACCATTTTTAGTTGTGAGGCTAAAAGTGCTTTAGGAATTTCTGGCCCTTGAATGCCTTGTAATTGTACAAGTTACCCAAGGTTATTAATGCAATGCACTCTTTTTCCCATAAAATCAAACATGGATTGATGTTCATGCAACAAATCAATCCAAAGAATGAGATTTTAATACCCCAAAGGTATAAAGAACATATTTAACTTAATCTTAAAGACACCAAGATCAAGTTTTACTTGTTTCAAGCATTCAAGAATAGGAACCTTCTTACTGATACTGAACTAAACCTCCCAACCTTCTCTTATCAAGAGAGGTTTGATTTTACATTGCTTAACAATAAAAGGAGATATAAAATAATTAGTTGCACTTGAATCAATTAAAATAGTCAATGAAAACCCATTTATTATACCTCTATTTTCAATTGGAGTGGCTTGCAATTAAATGTTTTTATTATCAATAATAACATATACCCTGTGATTGACTGCTTGGCCTAATTTTAGTTTGGGATAGTCCTCTTTGTAGTGGTTGTCACCACATTCCCAGCAAATAATAGGTCTATAATATGTTATCCAAATAGTATTAGCACCCATGGTAGGTCCATGTTGGTTATTTTGATGTTGTTCTTTCTTGAAAGAACCAGATTTAGATGATCTTTGGGACTTGAAATTTCTATTTTGATTAGAAAACTAGTTAAAATTCTTATTGCCACTAGAAAATCTATGATTCTGATCTGGTAGTGATACATATAATATTTGAAAGACCACGTGAGTACAAAGTCAAAATTAATCAAAAAATGGGTATTTGGAGTAACATCAAGAAAATTACTTAGCTTCATCATGTTTTGTAAGGGCATTGAAGTCGATTTATCTAAAGTCCAATCTATAACAAAAATGCCACCACCAATAAATTTGAAGCAACTCTATAGTTTCTAGGGCAAGATCTAGTTAATTAGATGCTTCATATCTCAATTGGTAGATAAGTCCCAACCTTTCACACATATTCTAAATAAGGGATTCATATTCCATTGGAATAATGCTAGTGTAGATTCTACCGAAATGAAACAACGAAGAAAAGTTCCATCAAAACTATGGTGATAAAGGGTTGATCCAAGTAAAGTATAATGAGTTACATTCATTATGAATCTTTTTCAAGCACATCCTAGATGACCATGACTATCAAGTAGCTTGCCTACAAGAACTAGACCTACTTGATGAAAAATGCACAACCACGCTCAATAGTCTTCATGCGTATTAGAACTGACTCAGAGGCCATTACAATCAGCATGTGAGATATAAAACATTTGAAATTGGTGATCTTATCCTTAAAGAAAACCAAAAGAACACCAAGGCCAAGAAGAAACATAAAGGTAAGTTTAAATTAAACTGGATAGGTCCTTTCATCATTACTACATATTATGGGGTAGGTACATACAAACTTGTCACACCAAATGGAGAAAAAATTCTTGAGCCTGTGAACATTATTCACCTCAAGTGAAACTATGCTTGAGTAACATGGTGTATTGTCTATAAGGACCATTTCAAGTTGTATCATATTATTACTGTTCTTCTTTTTATCATTCTACCATCTTACCATCCTATCATTTTAACATTCACTTATCTGTTCTACCATTTCATTCTATCGACCAAGCATGTTTTGAAACCTATCTACCTAGCCCATTTGACCTTGGTTACTCATTAGTTTCACATTTTCATCACCAATAATTTGATCAATTCTTGTAGTTATTTCAATAAATTCTAGACAAAGAGTATTTTAGAATAGTAGGATAGAGGTTTCAGTAGTTGCATCCTTCATTTATTGGTCCTTTCTTATCATTGGTCTTACTACTAATTATAACTGCCTATGGGAAAATTAGTATCATTGATTTAGGCTGTTGTATCTTAGCTATTACCTCCTATGGCAAAACTAGGGGCAATAATTGTTTATCATACCTTGACATACCAACTTGCCATTTCCTATGTCATACTATGCATTTATACCAACTATGCCTATTTTATTTGAATTAGATAATGTACTAGTCTGATTCCTCCATTGAGGGTAGAACTACTATGAATTAACGCCATTTAGGGAATATGTGGGTCATGTTTGATTTAACCTAAGCCATGTTCTCACCATTTTGTGAGCAACCTAAGTCATACTCTTGTCATTTTATGAACAACCTAATTCATGCTCTCGCCATTTTGTGATCTTGGACCATTTTAGTATCTTTTCATTCTCACTTGAGTTGAGATTCTTAGAAAATTCCAAAAACATTTGTAAAACCATTTAGAAAAAACCAAAAAGATTGACCACTTCTTTGCCTTAAGGATTCTAGGAAGCCTTACTAAGTCACAAGCAAATCACTTATTCCTTAGTTTTCTCATCTTTTTTGGCCTTTTTATCCCACACACTTGTCATTTTATAATACTATTACTATTCTTCAATTGCATCCATTATGTTTGTTTTCATCAGTTATCATTTTCTTCCCATTTCCTAGGAGAACTACATTTGACCTAAAGTTTTTGTTGGATGTCAATCTATGGAACTATGTAGACAGTGTCCACTTTCTTAGTGCATATAGAGACAACTCAACCACCCCATTCTTATTCCTCTATTCCCCCATTATGTTTATTTATTAAGTTGTCACCTATTTTCTAAGGGCAATGCTTGTTTGGTTTAACTCACATTGTTTTTACTAACCTTAGGATTAACTTTTATTTATTTGTTCATTTCTTTGTTTGAGTGCCTATTTGTTTGCTTTCAATAATGTTGCCTTGATTCAATCTATATGTATTTATTGGGAGATTCCTTATGCACACTTACACTTGAATCTATCCATGTTCATGCGTATATATTTTCATCATGGTTTCTATCATTAGTGTGTTATTTTCCTTTAAATATTGGATCCTGGGAGTCAATCTTTAAGAATGTTTTGGCCAAATCCTCATGATGTTATACCATTATTTCTATTGACATATGATATAGAGAAAAGCAAATTTAAGAAATCTATTTAGTAATGGTGGCATCAACATCTCCTCAGTATCAACATCCCAATCATATCCCAAACAAATTAATTAAACAACAAAATAATTTCAACATTTGTTAGTTAGGACAAGCATCTCTGTACTAGTAGGTTGTCCTAATTCATCTTTATTCTTTGAGTTAGGTTATCATCATCATTATCCAAATCAATCATGTTGACCATCATCAAGTTCTTATGATTATAACCGCCTATGGGCAAATCATTGTACACCATCCCACCTACATTTCTCAATGATTATAACTGCCTTTGAAATCATTATGGTCTCACAAATTTACTTTTATCTTTCCAAATAGGGGTATGTTGCTATCTTATTTATCTTTCCTAACTGGGTAAGTTCCATCTTCTCAATGATTATAACCTCCTTTGGTCAAATCATTATGTTTTCATGCCATGTTGCCACTATCAAGGTCTAATGATTATAACTACCTATGGGCAAATCATTATACACTATCCCACTTTCATTCTTAGTTATTTTTACTACTTTTTCAAAATCATTGTGTTCTCACCCCATTATCTTATTTTTTAGGTCCCCTCATCTCACTTCTTTCTTTCTTTCAAGGGACTATTTGCCACCCTTCCTTGTGCCAATCATTCCCTTGAGGGGGCATCATATAGTTTATCAATTGCATTTTAGGTTATAGGCATGTAGGACCTTTTCATTCTTTGAAAACATGTTAATGTGCCTATAGCTTGCAACACCTTCCCAAAAAGGGGCAAACTATAGACACCTAAAAGTGGACATCAATGACCTTCAATCAGGGTTTTGACCACTTTATACTAAAATGCACAATTTAGCCTTAAAACACTAAAACATGCTAAATGATGTGAACCTATTATATTCAAGTGCCAATTTTGGCCAATGCATCCAAAGTAGTCATTTTGTCTGTTAACATTTTTACCAAATTGATTTGTGGTTGTACACCTCCAAAGTTGTAAGGTGCATTTTAATGAGGTGGAACATATAGATAGTTGGTGGGAGGTTGATAAGTTACCACATATTGATATGTGGACATGGCTAGTTGGGATGATGCCACATACAAAAATGTGGATGTTGGTGTTTGGGTAGAAGGTAGAGGTACATACCCTTATGGGTTAGGAATATAGCTTAGGTTATGTAAAATGGGCACCTATTGACGGATTGACATAGGTTGGGTTGGAGGTATAGTTATGTTAATAGGTAGGGGATAGGTGGTAAGTTTGGTACTAATAGGTGTAAGGGTAGAGGGTGTGGACATCACCAAGTTTTTGAATGGAGTGGTGGTTAGAGGGTTTGAGACAACAAGAGGAATGGTAGTGACACTAGTAGAGGGTACTCCAATGGTAAGTGGAGAATAGGTGGCCAAAGGTTAGGTTTTTCCTATGCTGGAAGAATTGTTGGTTGGGGTAGAGGGTGTTTAGGTGTTGGTAGGTTGGATAGGTTTGTTTTGGATAGTGGTATTAGAGGTATTTTTGGTAGAGGGAGATGCTTGGGTGGATAATGGTTGGGTAGAAATCATGTAAATAGAGGTGACACCCATAAATTGGGATGGCATGCCATAAGGTGGATCCATAAGTGGAACCAAAGCAGGTGTACGATGAGATAAGGTGTTGAGGTAATGTTAGAGGGCTACTAGATTGTTATCCAGAAAGGTGATGAATTTTGTATCCCCTTGGGAAAACACTTGAGGGAAACTAGGACTTATAGAAGGATGGGGAGAACTCTTTGCATCCCATATGTATTCCATGGATGAAGAGGAGGAGGAAGATGAATGATTAGGGGGAAGATCCTGATTTTTTTGGTTTCTTAGTTGTTTTCTAGTTAAAACCATGCAAATAAGGGAAAATAGAAGAGACAAGCAATCTCACAACTCAAAAAAAGAGAAGACAAGAAAGTCAAGGAAACTAAACACATAATAAAGCACATTAAATCTTATTTTTAAGTCTCTCTTGTGGCTTATGCCTTAAGCTTTAATAATTATGTGACTCAACTTTGGTTTGTAGAATGGGTACTAGAAAATAAGTTTATGGATTGTTCCAGGTATTTTAGGCTCTCAAAGGGATCTATGTTGGGAATAGGGCCTACCCCTCACTTCACACACCATAATGATAAGGGTGTCAGGTACTTAGTCAAGATATAATGAGTGCTAGAGATTATACTTAGCTAGTGAACTGAGTTGGTTCTCCCCTTCATGGTGAAATCTAAGTAAGATAGCTGAGAAAGGTGACCACTAGGTGATGAAATCCTAGTCAAGCCTTATATAAATATTTTGATATTTAATTAGGAGTAAGTGGTTTGGTCTTGTGTGTGTGATAAGAGTGAAGCTACAGTTTATTTACATGATTTAATTAAGCTATGTGAGCTAAACATACAAGCAAACAATGTATACAAGTTGATTTTAGGCCCAAAATGAAATTTTTATTTTGTTGTATGAGCATAAAGAAAGAAGAAAAGCACCTAGATTAAAACTATAGACCCAAAAATAGACTCAAGAGTCCCATCAGGAATACGAGAATGTTTTAGTAAAATTTTTCTTATTTTCTTTGGAGAAAGAGAGAATAAATTTAAAGAGGGTAGGTAGAAAAATTTGATATGTTATGCATGCGTTGATCTAGATGATTGTGGAGACTCATCTTTGTATGGGGAGGAATGACCTATAGATAGAAAAGCACTAAAAAATGGTTTATTAGTTGGGTAGATTTCCTAACATAATATAGATCTAAGAAGCACACACTTCTTAAGAGGCTGTCAATACACACTTTTAAATATTTAAGTTCTGAAAGTGAAAGATAAATTACTTACATGAATAACAAAAGCTACTAAAATCAAATATAAGTACTTAAAAAGAGATAAATTTGACTAATTATAATAATAAATGATTAGACATTAATATAAGATAAATCAGATGTGGTTTAAAAAATAGGGTAATCCTCTATGATAAGATAGAAAGTTAGAAAGTGGGATTTGGTCACAGTCTGATAGGTCAAATCACCTTAATAATGGAATTAACACATAATGACCATCGGTAGTTAGGTAAGACCATAGAGACCATCGATAGTTGGGTGATCATCGATGATTAAGGGCAAAGTATTGATGATTACGTGATCATCGATGGTTACTATCAGATTTTTCTTAGGTAAAACAAAGTTCGGTTGGGAGCTTGTGGGGAGGTTTTAGAAGGTGGGTTGGGAGATAAATAAAGGAACTAATCACTAAGAACATATACTTAACTTTGTTGTCATTGATCTGAATAATGTTGAGGTGAGTGGTTAAAAACTCATTGTGGAGGTTGGAGTAATTTTGGTAGAGTGTCCATGTCTTGGTTGTGATTGATGAATTTAAACACTTGTGATCTCTATCGCACTTGTTAAAATCTTCCCTATATTCACCAAAAGTGAGAAGAGTACCTAAACAATAATTTTTGTACAATAAATTATGATCCCTGGTGATCACCTCCTCCTCTCTTTATATATAAAGAAGGGAGTGGTGAAACAACAAGTTCAAATAATAGGTTTAAAAAGCTAATATTAGCCTAACATGAATTGATTATGCACATAGATCAAACAAATAAAAATAAAAAAAGCAAGTTGGAGTTGTAGTGGGAGTTAACCCTTAAGGAAGTTAAAGGTTAACCATCGGTGGTTGAGGCTAACCATAAGTGGTTATGGGTTGATCATCAGTAGTTGAGAGAAAAAAGTTAAAATAACTAAACTTATGCATTATGACTTAGGTTTAGATATTGAAAAGTTGTGGTATGGTCCCTAAGGGGTCAAGGGGTGATATAAGGGTTGGTGTAACATCTAGGACCATAGTGTGCAGTTTTATAGTGTCTGCAATATCAATTTTTTTTTTTTATTATTTGCTAGCTCTACCCAAATCCTCTCAATAGTTTTTATCTTTACCTTTTGGTCAAATATTTTGGCATTCCTTTCAAGCCAAACTTTCCAAATTAACATGTTTGGGCCCATTTCCCAGATATCTCTTATTATGTTCAACTTGTTACTGGTGCATTAAGCTTTGAGGTACCTTAGGAGGTTTTAGTTTAAGCTCTAATATAGATTAAAACTACTTAAAAATGAATTCCATAATCATGACGTGAATTAATAGTGGAGCAAGAGGTGTTCCAAATTTTATTCTTTATGATAACATAATAAAATATTTTAAAAGCCTTGGAAAACTCCTTTTTTTCAAATTTTCTCTTGTAATAATTTTATCATGTGTCCCTAGCTATAATAAGGATTCGGATTTTGGCCAGGCCTTAGATTTTTAGATTCCATTCCAAACTACTAAATCAATATTATTTGATTGGAAATCTAGTTGTTTGTTATATCCTTCCCTAACTGAATATACTCCTAACCCTTTTCTATTCTAGTTGATAGCATCCTTATTTTTACTCCATGGGATTATAGAACCTTCTAGTATGGCATTTATTTTATTGTTCCATTCACTTTGGATGCCTTCTCTGTTCTGCATAGTTTTCCAAAAAAATTACTTGTGCCCATCCTCAGTATTTTATATAGTCTTTAACTTTGGATCCCCACTGCCTTATGCAATCATTTTTATATCCTTAAGATCTTCCTCCAAGACTAAATTATTTGAACAAATCCATCTATCTTCCCAAAATTCTATTGAATCCACATTGTTCACATTATATAAAAGGTCTTTTAGAATTAAAATTTTAGCTTCCCTCATACTATTCCAAATTGTCAAGCCTAAAGGGAGATTCTTTGCTATGAAAATTCTAGTTAGGTCTCTGCTATCCAAATACTTTACTATCAACACCTTACTCTAACTCATGCCTAGATTCTTACCAAACCCTCAGACTAGCTTGGCTATAAAATCTCTATTAAGCTTATCCAGGGCTCTTATCCCTACCCCCCCTGACTTTTGGTCTTAATCACCTTTTCCCAGGCCAATAGAGGCATTTTATCTTTCTCCTCATTTCTTTACTAGAGAAAATTCCTACAAATTCTTTTCATTTGGTTTAGTACCTATATAGGGGCCTTCAACATAGAGAACCAGTAAATGATAGTAGCTTGAAGTACTATTTTGATATCGATTATCCTTCCCACAAGAGTAAAGTATTTTCCTTTCTAACCACTAAGTTTTATTCTCTTTTTTTTAATGATCTCCTCTCATAATTTCTTCCCCCCTTTTCCATAAAAGAGAAAAAATCTTAGGTAAGGAGCTAGGAGAGGAATAATTTCATATCCTAAGAATTTATTAATAGAAGCTTGTAGTTTAGGGGACATGTTGAGACAATGCATTTTTTTATTTTTCTTTGTTAATCACTTGCCCTGGTGCTTTATCATATCTGGAAAGAGCATCCATTATAGATCTAACCTCCTGCATGGTTGGATTCACAAAGAGAAGAGTATCATATAAGAATTAGAGGTGGGTATGCCCTTTACCTTCTATCATTACTTGTAGATCTTCCAACTTGTTATTTTTCTTCAAAGTCTTTAACTTCTTACCCAAGGTTTTAACCATCAAAATGATGAGGCAAGGTGCGAGAGGGTCTCCTTGCCTAAGGCCCCTTGAGGATGGGAAAAAAACTTATGGGGATTCATTCACCATGACTGGGAACATGGAGGTAGAGTAATAGCTTCTAATCCATTTTCTCTAACTCAAATTAAAACCAAATCTCTTTACGACCCCTCAGAAAAGGCCCAATTAACCCTATCAAAGGCTTTGGATATATCCAATTTAAGCAAAATCCCTTACCTTTTACTTGTGTGAAGGGAGTGGATGACCTCATGTGCTATAACTATACCATATAAGATATGTCTACCATGCACAAAACCTACCTGCTCTTTTAAGATTAATTTTGTAAGGATATACTAAAAATGAGAAGTAAAAAACTTGGAAATGGTCTTGTAAATTGTGTTGTAGAGGGAGATAGGATTGAAGTCTTTAAGTGACTTGCTGTCAGAATTTTTTAGGATGAGATAAATAAAGGTGGTGTTGACTTATTTTATCATGATTTGGGAGTCCTTGGATTCCTGCACCACCCCTCTTATGTCTTCCCTAAAAACTCCAAAACATGTTGGAAGAAAAAAGTGGGAAAACCATCAAGTCTTGGAACATTTTCACCTTCCATTTCAAAAATTACTTTTTTCACTTCTTCTAGTTCAATGTCCTTCATTAGCATTTAATTGTATAAGTTTATGACCAGTTGCAGGATCTAATTCTAGAATTCCTCGTACTCCTCACTTTCTTTCTTGTCTTGGCAATACATTCTTTTCTAAAAGTTTAACAAGTGGTCTTTGATTGCTTTTGTCTCCTTGATTGTGACCCCATCATTAGTTTCTAATTTTATAATTTAAAATTTCTATCTTATAATTTTAAAAGAGATGTGGGAAAATCTCATATTCCTATCTCTTTACTTTAACCATCTTATTTGTTGGGAGATAAACCGGAAGCACACAATTTGATTACCAAACCAAGCAACTTAATATGCGGAAATTAACCAGATTCACCAAGTAACTAGAATTCAGAATAACACATGATATGAGAGACAATACCAAATTGTATTAACACTTTATACAGAAAAGAATACAATAAAGAAGATGCCACTTCTTCTCCACCACCTTACAGAGGTTTCCCACACCTCAAGTGAACAGTAATTCTCCTCCCCAAAGCTCTCCCTCTCAGGTCCCAACACCCAACTCAAATACAGAGTTGGTGTTCACCTCCCGTGCTCCACGCACACCACAAGTTCTCCACGCACTCCACAAGCACTCCACGTGCTCCACAAGTACTCAAGGTACTTCAAGTAGATCTCCCATGAATCTGCAACAACCTACAATTCAACAGACCATACTTATGGAAGGAACTCCCTTGCCTTCCTCTTGCTCTATCCGAGTACACACCTGTACTCCAAGTAGATCCTGCCTGATACTGCTCCCTGTTGTGTTGCTGTCTATATGACCTTGCACACCTGCAAATCA
The DNA here is from genome assembly GCA_037957365.1 of Torreya grandis. Classification (NCBI taxonomy): domain Eukaryota; kingdom Viridiplantae; phylum Streptophyta; class Pinopsida; order Cupressales; family Taxaceae; genus Torreya; species Torreya grandis. Next base: position 427,275 of record JARHVA010001845.1, read on the forward strand.
AACAACGGTTCTGCTCACCTGTGAACCTTGACCTTGCACACACATACACCTGCAGATCAATGATCTTACTTACCATGTAGATCTCCTATATAGGCCATACAACTGTGACCAAGATCCTACACTCTTGAAGAACCCAGCTGGCTCTCCAATCCAGCACCAACACACCTGGTACTGAGGCACTAGGAGGAACACACCATTGCTCTACCTCACACACAGAAGGAGCTTATAATTATGCTCTCTTACTCCCTAGCACACTTTTCCAATACAACCATGAGTCTATTATATATATCTCATCCAAACAATAATTAGACATCTAATTACAATAATTAGATCCACAGCTCTCAGTCTATAATTAGCCCTGATCATGCAAACACTTGGTTCATTAGCTAACTGCCCGTAATAAACACAGTCCGAACCACACAGGCGACCGACGCCGGTCCCTGTCTGCCTGGGGGTCGCCGACGCCGGCCGATCTATGACCGACGTCGGTTGCTTCCTTGTCTAATACTGCCGACGTCGGTTGGCCAAACCAAATGCCAGTCTTCGTGACACTCAGCAACTCATTCTGCAACCTCCTCCATGTCTGCATCAGTGAAGATTTTAGCTCCACAATCCTAACAATCTCCCACTTGGAGATAAACAGTTGCACTATACCTGTACCTGTACTCTGTCTAATCTGTTTCCTAGTTTGTATCCCTCTTCAAGCTCCCACCTGAAGATAACCCACCACACATCCCGTGGTGTACCACCTGTCATCTGAGTACCCTGCCACATCCGAACCTACAACACCTGTAGTGAAGTCCTGACCCTGCATAGCAACACCTGCTGCTGGTCCCTCTCAGAAAACCTGAGAACCCACTTCCCCGAATTGGCTCCTAACTCTCTGACAGCTCCCACTGCATGGGAATACTCAGGTCTATACCAAACCTCATGTGATTTCGGACACTGTACCTATCCAGCCCTTAGTGTGCTCCGGTTCTACATCCTGAACCTCGCCAACACCTGATTCACATCAGCTCCCACTCGAGACAAAATCAACCTGTGATCTCCATGTCTCCCATGTCAAAGAATTCCACTGCTCCAAACTCCTCATGACATGCCACTGAACTAATCTTACCCTTAGCTCAGCAAAACCCTGTATGTACAAACCTGCTAGCTAGCAAATATACCATCCACATACAGCAACAGAATGATGTTGCAATCACCATCCCCCTGGTAAGTCAAATCACAGTAGTTACCCTGACATTGACTGAAGCCATGCTCTGTCCTCCACCTGTCAAAACCTGTACCACTGTCCTGCAGCTCCACAAGACCATATAACCTGGTCTTCTGTCTCACGTATCCGTTCTCTCTATTCTTCTACTAAGGTATCCATTCATCTCTGTGCTTTCATACCTGCTGGCAACCATACCAAAACACACATGTTTGGTTCTCCTCCAAGGAATCACATCCTCATCCATGCCAAGCTCACCCCTGTTTCCTGGATCCTTCCTGCCATAAAATCAGCAACAAGTATGAAGAAGAGGAACACGAATTTGAGGGCCTACTTACGCCTTCAGTCCTCCGTATGGGTGTTTGAGACTCCTTGACAACATGTTGTCCACCCAAAATTCGTTATAGTGACCGACCTCGGTCACTCCACAGTCTGCATCCGACCGATGTCAGTTCCATGCGTCTGTACCTGACTACCAACCTGCCAGCACTGGTGTCCCTACTGTCGACATCGATCCTCTGACCGACATCGGTCTTACATGCTACCGACGTCGGTCTTCTGACTGATGTCGGTCTTACCCTGCCTGACATCGCCAGCTTCAGTCTGCACATGACCGACATCGGCACCTGTCTGTTCGACGCCGGTTCCTCCTGACCGACATCGGTACCTGTGTTCGCCTGTGAGTGATGACTTTTTACCCGCGAGCTTCTTTGAATCAAAACCCATGTCCAAACTGCCCTGCTCAGAAGTATCCAGCCACATCCACTGGGTTCTGTCCGCCATCTCCTCCATAAACACCAAGGCTTTCCAGTTCTTAAGCCTGTCAAATATATCTGTCTTTCGCTTAAGAACATGCATCTCCTTCCTGTTCATGTGACCAAGCCTACGAAGCCACATCTCCGCAACAAAAGAAGAATCAGTAATATAAACAAGTAGATAAAGGATACCTATTTTCTTACCACCAGTTAATTCAAGTGCATCCGCTGTGAGAGTTCTTGTGCATCTCTCATCACCCAATCTTTCTGAAGAAATTAGCCATATCTCCAAACCTGGGACCTGCATGACCTTCATCAACACCTGTGTGTTGGCCGCCTGCAATTTCAGCTTCACTTCCCCTTTGCCAATTCTTTGGCAAGGCTCACCAGCTCCTCTACCTGGAACTACATGGAAAGAGGCAACCGAATCTTTTATCCAAGATTCAACTTTATCCAAGAAACCTCCAAGAACATCCTGTGCAATAACACCTGCAACATCTACTTCTTCAGTTTCTTCATGTTGATCTGCTACCAACCAACAATAATCTTTTACCTGCTCTTTCTTTCCATAGGACCGTGAGTAACCATCTGTGCTTTTCAACTCCTCCATTCTTAGCTTACTTTGATCTGTTGTTGCTCTACTCCCACTCGATCAGAAACCCCTGAGAGTGCCCTGTAACCAAACACAAAACCTGCTTCCTCCAACCTTAGCTCTGATACCACTTGTTGGTATCAAGCTATGAGCCAACAACCTTGCTCTGATACCACTTGTTGGGAGATAAACTGGAAGCACACAATTTGATTACCAAACCAAGCAACTTAATATGCGAAAATTAACCAGATTCACCAAGTAACTAGAATTCAGAATAACACATGATATGAGAGACAATACCAAATTGTATTAACACTTTATACAGAAAAGAATACAATAAAGAAGATGCCACTTCTTCTCCACCACCTTACAGAGGTTTCCCACACCTCAAGTGAACAGTAATTCTCCTCCCCAAAGCTCTCCCTCTCAGGTCCCAACACCCAACTCAAATACAGAGTTGGTGTTCACCTCCCGTGCTCCACGCACACCACAAGTGCTCCACGCACTCCACAAGCACTCCACGTGCTCCACAAGTACTCAAGGTACTTCAAGTAGATCTCCCATGAATCTGCAACAACCTGCAATTCAACAGACCATACTTATGGAAGGAACTCCCTTGCCTTCCTCTTGCTCTATCCGAGTACACACCTGTACTCCAAGTAGATCCTGCCTGATACTGCTCCCTGTTGTGTTGCTGTCTATATGACCTTGCACACCTGCAAATCAAACAATGGTTCTACTCACCTGTGAACCTCGACCTTGCACACACATACACCTGCAGATCAACGATCTTACTTACCATGTAGATCTCCTATATAGGCCATACAACTGTGACCAAGATCCTACACTCTTGAAGAACCCAGCTGGCTCTCCAATCCAGCACCAACACACCTGGTACTGAGGCACTAGGAGGAACGCACCATTGCTCTACCTCACACACAGAAGGAGCTTATAATTATGCTCTCTTACTCCCTAGCACACTTTTCCAATACAACCATGAGTCTATTATATAGATCTCATCCAAACAATAATTAGACATCTAATTACAATAATTAGATCTGCAGCTCTCAGTCTATAATTAGCCCTGATCATGCAAACACTTGGTTCGTTAGCTAACTACCCGTAATAAACGCAGTCCGAACCACACAGGCGACCGACGCCGGTCCCTGTCTGCCTGGGGGTCACCGACGCCGGCCGATCTATGACCGACGTCGGTTGCTTCCTTGTCTAATACTGCCGACGTCAGTTGGCCAAACCAAACGCCAGTCTTCGTGACACTCAGCAACTCATTCTGCAACCTCCTCCATGTCTGCATCAGTGAAGCTTTTAGCTCCACAATCCTAACATTATTCTAGACTTTTAACACCAGTAGATTTCTTCTTTCTTGTATAATTCATCCAAAGCTCTAACAACTTCCTCTTCTTCCTCATGAAGATCATTCTCAGTGATTCCTTCCATTCTCATTTCTTTATTTTTTTCATTTATTCTCTCTAAGACTCTTTTTTTATGGAATATTTTCTTAAATGTGTTCTCATTCCTGTGTTTCAAGGCTAACTTAAGTTCATTTAATTTCTTGTAGAAAATATACATCGTCATCCCATATAGAGAGCTAGGATTATTCTATTGTTTTTTTATGAAATAATCAAAGATAGGATGTTATAATCACACTTCTCAAATCTAAAAGGTGCCTAAGTTAGATGCTCATTTTTAGATAGATATAAGGCTATAGGCCAATGGTCTGACCCTACCTCTCTCAAGACTTCCATTTTGAGGATGAAGATATTTTTCATTGCTTTTCTAGTGATGATCAATAATTTTTCTAGTCACTCCAAGATTAGCTCCCTACTTTGTAATTTATTAATCAATTTGAACCAATCATACTTAGTTTTCATATCACACAAATCATAGTTTTCCAAGAAATTATGAAAAGATCCACTATTCCTTTATTTTCTTTTTCTGCCTTTCTTCTCAAAGAGGCCTAGTTTTGCATTAAAACCTCTTCAAATTATCCATGGGTAGTCCTTTTCATCATTACTTTCATTTTATAGTTGTTTTCATTCTCACTCTCTTTCATCTTTGCATTGAGAACCATAAAATTTAACCAAATATAAGGACAAGTTAGTCTTCCAGGCTTCCAGTTTGATAATAAGGAATTATTATTGTTGTTTTAGTATTTAAAAATATACTTCACTCTAATTTTAGAGGAACACCATTCCCCCTATTGTTCTTGAAGCATTCCTACCTATAACATTTCTAACCAAGTCTTTGTAAAAACTTTTACTAAAAAAATCTAAATCCTCTAGCTTAGTCTCCTGAGGGATTAATACTTCTGAAATATATTTTTTGATAATGTTTTTCAACATCCTTGTTTTTGATGGGGCATTTTGACCTCTAATTATCCAAATTAAAACATGCATCAAGAAGGGGGAGGATTTTTGGTACTCACGAAGATTGAGTCCAACTAGACTTGAATGCCTTCCCCTATAGCTCCCAAAGCTTCATCTTGTCTTCTTTTTTCTACTAGGTCATCCTCTCCTCTTTCTAAAATTACTTATTCTGATTTGATTAGGAGTTTTTAAAACTCCAATACTATCCTTGATATTTTTCTAGTCTGTTTCCTCTTATTCATTTATTTTCATCCAATTTTCTTTTCACTTGCCCCTTTCCATTATCATATTACTTTTGGTTTGTTTCTCTTGAATCCTATATACATTGAAATATAATTGTCCTCCCTTTCAAAATTTTTTGCCTCTCAAAATAAAACATGGTAGGTACTTACTTTAAGTCTATTATGACCATATTGATATCCTACGTGGCATCCTTAATTACATGTGACCCCATTATATTTGTAATTTTTAGTGGTTTTGCCTCTATTAGGTTGTGATTAATGAATAAATGACAAATGAAAATAACTCATTGGTCACATGGTGTCATCATTCATGGAGTTGTCTTCTTGTGACTTTTGATTTATAGTGGCCTCTTAAATATCATCACATAGTAAATGTAAATTGCCTCAAACTCATTAAATTTTCACAATGGTGTAAACTTTGATTTGTGTTCAAGTCTATGGACCCCTTAAACTATTAAGTCCACTTTATAATCCTTGTTCACATCCACACCCACATAAAAAATTTAAAAAAAAAACCCACATTAAATAATGTTAAAACATATTAAAAATATATGTGGTTGACTAGATGAATTAGAATTGCAATCCAAGGATACACGTGGTGTCTTTAGACTAGTCATGGATTCACTAAGTATGAAACAAGTTGTTTGGTCCATTATGTGTCCACTAAGTTTTCTTTTTTGATGGTTATAATTTTTAAGTGGCCACTAGTTATTTTAGATTTTACAAGGGTGTTGTGTGACCAATTTAATTTTAAAACTTAAATGGATTATCATGTGAACCAAGTTGTAACTAAACTATGGAAATATTATTTGTATACAACCACAATATTATTAAATTGTTGAAATGAGATATTTATCATCATCATAGTTACAATCACAATCCAAAATGATTCTTGCAATGTATACAACCAATCACACTATAATAAAATTTGAAATTCTAAATTTTACATGGGTTACATTTCTTATTTACATTACTTATCAATAGACATATCTCAAATTTTAAATTATAAATATTACATTACACTAATCCCTAAAACATATATTATAAGAATGGCATTTACTAGCCAATTTATGGCCCTCTTATTTTTCAATGTTAAAATAAAAAAAAGAACTAATGTAACCTTGGAATATCATTGTGATGGTTTCAAAGAAAACTTACTCTACTAAGGTTTCATGTCAATCTTGTCTTGTTTTATTTCCTTGGTTTCCATCACTACCATACTAATTATATGGGACTTTCAAGGTTAAACATGCATTTTTTGCACACTCATCTTTGCCCTTTGGGTGGATAGTTTGGTTTTAGATGGCCTAAACCATTATGTTGCAACCATTGTTGTAGATATTGGGAAGTATGACACTGAAACAAGCCAAGATTTTCATCTGAAATGTATATGATGAGGTATATATTTTGTGAAACCCCTTTGGTATGATGTTATTGATAATGTTTAAAAATCATGTGAAAATAATTATTTGATAGTTTATAATTTCAGACGTATACCCTCTAAAGAATCCATTAATTCCTAGATTCATCATCACTAAGAACCCTTGGGTTTTAAAGTAATCAATGTTCAAAATATTATTAAGGGTTATATTATTTTTTACCTTTAGTGATCCCTCTAAAGTCCAATCCATCCTTTCTAGGTCAAATTATTGGTTTTTGATGAATACTTTCATAATTATGTCCCCTTGGACTCATACTTTCAAAGTCTCATATCATACCTCCCTTATGGTGATTATTTGGATAAAACTTATTGGCCTTATATTTCCTCTATGGGATTTTTTGAGGAGATTTTCAAACCCTTAGAATGTGTGATTTTCCATGAGTAAAGCAAAATTTACTCTATTTGTCCTTGTTTTTATTGAGATAAATTTTACTAAAGACTTGAAAGAGTCTATTGATATTCAACTAGGGATGGAATATAGAGCAAAAAAAATCACGTACTTTAATTTATCAAACACTTGTTTTTGATGTCCATCACTTGACCATAGGATCCAAAAATGTCTTTTTATGGTTCAATCAAATCCTTATGTTGAATAAGTGTCATATAAAAAGTAAAAAGTGGTGGATAACAATAATGTTTAGACAATGGTGGCTACTATAAACTTTGTCACTAAAAACAAGGGTTGTAAACCAACCAACATCCCTTTGTTATGAAATCCTCGAGAGGAAAATGGGGTTAAACATCACTCTATTTCACTTGGGGAATTTATGCCAAACCAATAATCTCTTTTGGGGAATAGGTTTATGATACTTGGATATGAATAAAAGATAGAGGATGGTCACGAATAACTAATCATGGAAGATGCCCCCAAATGAATTTGATATCATGGAATATTTGAGGTCTCACATAGTCTTCTCACAAATTCCTTGTGTGTGTGGTTGTAAATAGTTAGGGGTTTTTAATTTTATTTGTCTATAAGAAGTTAAGATTTTTGGGCTTCTTCTCTAGACTACTATAAAGTGTATTTTATTTGACACATCTCACTTTAACACTTTACATGAAGATGGACGTAATTATGCCAATATTTTGAATTCTATGAAATTTCCACCTTGGTTGTTGAATTTGGTGAAGATTCATCACATCAAGTTATTTTTTTATTCACATCAATTCTCATTCCTTGGGGGTTCTCAACATTTACACCCCAAATTATGGCCATTAAAGAATGACATTATTGTGATGGTTAGCTTGCAATCTGCCTTTTTCCACCTAGCTAATTTCTGTCTATTTTAATATAATTGAGAGTCCCGATGATGAATTTGATACTCTATTGATGTGATGGTATGTGAGAGAATGTAAAGCTTGGTTTTATTTCAATAATTGATGGGGTTTGGTGGACCCTCTTCTTTAATGGATCACATTTAATAGTTCATATTTATTTTTTTGGTCCAACTACTTATTGGCATTGATAGGGTCCTTAAGCGGTAGGAATTTTTCATGATTTTTGAGTGACACATGTTATATTTTGATTTTTTTCATAAGAAATTTATCTCTATCCTCCAAAAATTTTCCTTTCAGACCATAAATTCTCATATGTAGAGTGGAGTGGGTTTGTGGCCATTTTAGGGTGCCATGTAATCTTTTTTTTCAACATGTCCCTCCTTTTCAATGAGGTCACCAACATTATCATCACTAGAATTTATAATTATGCTTCACATCTATTTTATGCTACCATCTAGATCTAGGGGTGGAATGAGGTGATCACTTGCACAACTACCTTATTTAGCCATTATAGTAAGAAAATTTCATGAGTCTAAAAACAAGATGATGGTGTTGTGTTCAAATAATTGTAGAGAATATATTCTCTTATTGAGCATAATATTTTTCATCTATAGTTGAAAACATTTTCAACTTATCTCAAACACAAGATTAAATTTTTAAATAGACACATAGCTAGAGGAGCACAAATCTAAGCTCGCCTATATTGGCTTAAAATTGAGGATCGAGCCTCAAAATAATTTCTCAAATCCATATGGGATAAATAGGCTAGGGAACAAATCAAAACCATCAAGTTTTCTTATCAACATCTCATAGATCTACCTAAAATTCCCTAAATTTTGTTGATCAAGATAGTGTTCCAAGCCCAATTGGAATGCACACATGCATTAAAATAATGTGTAGACGTGGTGCCTTAAAAACTAAGTATTGTAGTCCAAAAACTCTTTGATTCCCCTTTAAATATTGAGGAACTCTTCAATGAATTCCAATGTATGGGTAATGACAAATCCCCTAGTATTGATGTTTCCCTTATGAATTTTACAAATCTACTTGGCATTTCATAGGGCTTGTCCCATCAAAATTTTATAAATAATTCCTACAAAATAAATATTTATGATCTCTTATCAATGAAGGCAATATCAATTTCATTCCCAAGGAGCTCATTACTAGTTGACACCCCATCACCCTCCATTTATCTTATAAAATCCTTACTTAAGTCTTTACAAACCATCCCCATCTCATCTTATCTACTATAATTATGCCAGAGTAAAATAACTTTATTAAAAATAGATAAATTTTTCATAATTTCATTTTTATTTGGTCTAACTGTGTTGAATGGACCAAATCACCACTTCACTATGTTGTGCACATTATAATATTTCCAACACATTTTAAACCTAGATGTTTTGAGTTATGATGAAGGATATAAAATCACCCATTCCTCATACTTATTTATAGAAGGGAATTTTTGGCATATAGATATATCTATTTATCCATCCATGAGGAGGATCATTTTTCTTCTAAAATTAATTAAAAAAAATTGATCACAGGTCACCAGGGATTGTTCTTGCACTAAAAATAATTTAAAAAATAGTGAGAAATAAATATAGAAAAATATCTTATTAATCTTGAAGAGATTACTATAGGATTAAATTGACATTAAATTTTGATTAAAATATGTGTTATCCACCAATCAAAATATATTATTTTCTTGCACTAAATATTTAAAGCTTTTTAATTGTTAACTTGCACATTTCTTCATAAAATAATTAAAATATATATTTATATGTGGTTTTATTGGTAAAAATTTATGGGATCTTATTAATACTTCAAAATAGTTGACATCATGAATAATAACCATAATAAATGTAATAAATAATAACCATAATAAATGGTGATAACATAAGTTTACGTGTCAATTTTACCATTATCAAATAAATGTAAATGTTTTTCATTTTTTTTATGAAATATTTTTTGTTCTATTTTGATGACTACTTTCCCTCATCTATAGTTTTTTAACTAAAATGTAAATGCCTCTTCCTTGTATATATAAAAATGCAAGCATGTGTTTAGTTCTTAATAACACAACAATACTAGAGGTATGAATCTGTCTATTAATATAATCATTTGAAACATGAAGGTTTTATTAGATTAAAAGTTTTTTGACACCATAATTCTTTGCATTCAACCAATAATATTCTTAACTTGGGATTCCTTCATGGTAGACTATTTGTTTTTGTTATTGACTTGTATATATTAATGTTTGGATGCATCATAGATATAAAATGAATCATTACTTATTTTGCATGATCATATGGTTGAATTGATTTCTAGTAATGGCCCTTATTACCTTGGTATATATCTCAATGAAAATATGGAAAAATACTTCTGCTTGAAGGAAATGGGAAATTCATAAGTTGGTTTGTGTTGACTAATCTTCTAAGTATGCAAGTAGTTTTTTCTAAACACCAACTTTAATTTACTCCTCTACAATTTTTATCTATTATCCTACGATTATAATTTATTTTGTTGTATGAGTCTATTTCATAATATCATAATTTTATGTTCAACTTGATAGGAGGTTTCATTCTAAATAACCTCATAGTTTAATTTATCAAACTCAATGCTCATAAAAGTTTGGAAATGGACCAACTGCAGTTAAATGATATTTCACATAAATAATTTTCAATAGAGTATGTGTTATTGAGTTATATGTACACCATTTATGGTTCAACTTTAAATTGTCTATTTTGAAGCAAAAAAATAATATTGTAATGCTATCATAATTTTGCAAGTATTTGATTTTTCATATTTTTATATTTTTTTAAAAATGATATTGGAGATATGCATGGAGTAGTTTAATAAGAAAAGCTATCATTATTTTGTATGGAATTTGATTCCTTTATTTGATATTTAGACAAAGTTTTCAATGAGATAAATCTCATCCACAAGATGAAAGGATCAATTATTCATTAAATATGTAGGCTTATTCACTCATTTTCATCCTAATTAATACATATCTCAGAATCTATGAATTTAGACTTTAGGTTTGTGTCATAGTGTTTAATATATACATTCTTTGTAGGAAACAACTCTATATGGTCTTTCTAATTCTTAATTTAAACACTTTGAAAGTTCATTCTCAAATCATTGAGTTAAATTTAAAGTAAATATGTCTCTTACGAAGATTGATATGAGTTACCGAACTCCACTGGGATGGTGTTTGGTAACTTTTTAAGAAGTAAAAGATAAAATTTATATCCCAAATTAAAATAAACTTGGTGACAATGGTGGATCCAAAAGCCAACACATTCTCCTTGGAGGATAAAAATCATTGTAAGAAATTTACAAATTATTCTATAGTAGAATTATATTCATGAGATTTGATTGAAAATATATTTTCTCAGGTTGCTCAATTTATTTTTTTGTATCAAATTTTCATATGGTAATACCATTATTCATTGATAAAAATGTGATAAAAAAAACCAAAAGATGACATATAAATCCTTAGATATGTCCCATTTTATTGACATTCATTATCTCTTTATTTCATAAAAAGAATGTATGATCTCGTGAGCAATGAAAATGCCATCTATGATTTGTCTTCCTTTTACAAAGCCTCTTTGTTCCTCCAAAATTAACATAGGTAGGATGCTTTGAATTTAGTTAACAATGGTTTTGGATATGATTTTATAGATAATTTTGCATAGGGAGATCAATCAAAAGTTCTCCAACATTTTAATTTCTATTTTTTTAGGACGAGAATGAGGAATGTGGAGTTGAATTCTTAAAATTATTGGTGGAATAAGGAAATAAATCTATCTAGGCCTAATGATCAATCTTTTGCCATCTTGAATACCATTCTCTTGACTTCTTCAAGAGAGATGTCCTCAATCAAAATTTTGTTATATGATTGGGTAACTAACTGTGTGATTTGTCTCCAAAAGGATACTTGATCTACCTAACTCTCCTCATTATCCAGCTTCAACGTGTCTTCTCAGTATCTCATCATGTATTCTTTAATTTCCTTAAGTTCATCGAGGTTACTACCTTCTTGGGTTTCTAATTTATGAATATTTTTTTTAGTCTTTTGATTTTACACAATAAATTAAAGAACTTAGTGTTCCAATATCCCTCCTTTAACCATCTTACCTTAGATTTTTATTTCTAGTAAATTTCCTCTCATATATAAACTTATTCTAGGTACATTGTTATTTATTACTCTTCCTCTATAAGATATATGGAGTTTTAGCCTTCCATTTTAATTTAGTGCATTTCTTCACTTCTCTTTAAAATATCTTTTTTGACCTAAAATATATTTTTGAATATATGATGATTTTATTTTTTTAGGGCCATTTTAATATATCTATGTTTTTTAGAGAATAAGTACATCTTTATCCCATATCTGTTATTAGGGGATTTCTACTACCTGGTTATAAACTTGTCAAAGCTAAGGTATTCAAGGCACATTTTCTCAAACCTAAAAGGAGCTTTGACTAGCTATTCATCTTGAATAAGATGAAGATCTATTAGCCAGTAATCAGAGACAAGGGTTTTGAGCACCCCAGTTTGTACAATGATGTCATCTTCCACCTAATTTATTGAGATAAAAAACCTATCAAGTCTCTTCTGGATAAGATCCTTTCATGTTCTTTTATTATTCCAAGTGAACTACTTTGTTTTGTTTTGAGATGCCATAATTTTTCCTTTTCCACAAAGTTATGAAAACTCAAGTATTAATTATCTCCCATATTTCTTCCCTTCTTTTTGGAGGCACATTTAAATCTAGAATTAAAGTTCCCCCTATGATCTAGTCATCTTTTATAAGATGGAGATCAATCAGTTATCAATCAAAGCTAGAGGTTTCAATCACATTTGATAAAATTTCTAGTTTGGTTTCTTGTAACATCAATATGCCTGGATTATATTTAGACTCCTTATATTCCAAGAGATACTATTTTGTTTGGTGTTCACCAATGGGTATCTACTTGAACTTGGGTCCCTATTTTAATGGCTTCAATTGACTCTTCATGCATTTTTTATTTTTATTGAGCCTTCTTCTTCTTCGATTTACATAGTTTCCTTTTGAGTTGAGATTTTGGGTTTGTATAATTCCCATACTATCCTTATCTATTTCCAAGTCTGACTCATCTTCCTCACCCAATTTTTTTTAATTTTACTTAGAGAGTGTTTAGCGTTTATTGATCTAAATTTCATATGATTGGTTTTGAGTAAAATTTGTAGGGTTTTTTTGAATTCATAGTTTGTTATGATATATTTCATTTCCATGTTATTTTATTTATCCTGTGGCTAGGTTTATTAGACATAATTGATGCCTTTTGTTGAGGTTGGTTTCTTATTGATGACTTTTTTTAGTGCATTTTACAAAATTTTAAATTGTTTTATTCTTGTTATTAATAATGTGATTTCTTTTCAACTTGATAAATACCTCTAAATATTTTTCAATTATTTCAAGTACTTTATCTATGACACTACTTTTATATAATATGGGTCTCTCTAATGAAATGTCTATATTCATGGCAGTGTCTATAGTGGAAAGGGATGTGCTCATAGTTAGATCTTGGACCCATTCCATTTCTCATACTTTTAGAGTGATATTCTTTGGGAGGGGTTGTGTGAGGTCTAACTCCACACAAATTGTAACATATCTAGATAGGCCTTTATCAAGGTATGGTTTTGATATATATATATATATATATATATATATATATATATATGATTATAAAGACATATCCATACCAAAATTCTTGTAGTAGGGTGTACATTCAAATTTAGATAGGTGTTTTAGTTGGGAGTTCTTATATTGGCCTAAAATATGTGTGCCACCGCTTCATGATAGGCCCACATTTTTTAAGAAGTAAGACCCTCCTCCAAACACTTTGTCCCTATCAGATTCATAGGTTTTTAGTTTGCACTCTTTTTTTGTATTCCAATTCCCTCTAATCTATGCATGTAGTTCTTCTAAGGTTAATTATTCTCCCATAAATTTATAGATCATACTTCTACTATGCAGTCCTACTCTATGCAATAGAAAATGCCTAATCAAGAGGTAAAATATGTTTATATTCCTAATGATTCAAAAATTATCCAGGAGTGGGTACTGGAAAATCCTGACAAGTAGTTTCTCTACTAGGGATACAGTGGGGGAGAAAGTGATGGGGATGGGGAAATCCCATTTGTATTGGGAATACAACTCCCACAATAACTAGAATGGTTGTTGAGATTTTAGAAGTGCAAATTATTTATAATAGACTCAACATTTAACATGAATACGATGAAGGTATGTTTTCAATTATTATAATAATAGTTGATAATATAAAATGAGCTTGTATATTACATATATATATATATATATATATATATATATATATATATATATATATATATATATATATATATATATATATATATATATTGTAATATACAAGCTCATTTTAGTTTTATATTTCTATACAGTTTCAATTGTACATATTGTTATTATTTGATTTCAAATACCAAGGTGTGCTTATTTCATGGGTCATTATGTAATGGTAATGTACTAATGACATTAGATAATGGACTCAAATGCTTATATAGGGAGTACATTTAAAAGACATTGAGTAGACAATCAATGCCTTCATGATAGAAGATACTAGTGTAGAGATAAAAGTTATTAGGTTCATCTTAATTATTTGTACATGCACCATGAAGTTCATATTTTGAAGTTCATAGATACCATTCTCACCATATAGTGTAAACTATTAGAGAACCATCATGTTATTTAGGGAAACATTCAATTGTGAGGTCTATTTATGCAATTGGCATGTTTATCATGCGTGGTTGAAGAATTTAATAATAAATGTGAAACAAGATGATGCAAGACACGTGGTGTTCAATGAGTAAGGTACATAATGCATAATTATATCGATGAAGACATGGAAAAAAGGGATTCTAAAAATTTCATAGAAAGGTATCGCTCTACATATGCTAATTTTATCAAATATTGGGAGTAATATTGGATTAATAGGATTGGAATGTGGTCATGATGCTTTCATACACTTCCACATGCTGGGTAAGAAATAAATACAACCATAGAATCTTACCATTCACATTTAAAAATTCATTTTTTGAGCACAATAAATAATTCTACACATAGTAGGGTGGAACGGTTAGTTCACTAACTAACCCCAGTTGTTTACATATATTATTGGTGGCTACAAATATACAAGGATAATGGTTTTCATAGGAGCTTCAGAGTAGAGAGACTTGAAAATTTTTCATTTGTCAAGGCTTTATAGATCCCATATTATCATGTCACCATCCATAATAACGACCCTAGAATAGCTTGGGTTCATAATATGAAAGATGATTTATTGTATTATCATGTTTATATTGTAAGGCCATCCATGTCAATGTGCAATTACTTATTTTCACTCCAAGGTTATAAACATGTGATTAAGGTGGAGATAATGATAAATAAAATAAGAGAGGTAGTTATACAAGATGTAGGAGATGGTGTTAACCAACACATCAATAATACTGGTATAGATTATAATATAAGGTTTATTTCTGCTTCTAATTTATATTTTTACAAGTTTATGAGTGTTGAAGCCTAAATTTTATATCACTTTATTCTAAGTAATTTTTGGTGAGATGGATGAAGAAGTAAACCTAGGTGAGAAAGCAAACCAAGGTATGAAAGACCTTGATATAGAAAAATCAAGACAAAAAGAAAAAGTATGTAAGAAACACGAAGGATCCAAGGGTGCAAGACTCGAGGAATTGTCATAAGACTTGGATAAGAGTGTAGAAAGTAGAACAAGTTAAGGAAATGGCTTACATGAGAATCAAAGGAGAATGAGTTAAGCATGGATCTAGTATTAGCCCCTGAATACATAGGCATATGACATAAGATATATCTAACATATAGTGGCTATACAGGGATAGTTAGGCCCATATCTACAAAGATTTGATGTAATGACATGTCATAACTCATTGTTGATTAATGATCATTGGTAAGTCATCATTTTTGTGTTAATGTTGTAATTGAATAATCAGGGTAAAATCATGTAGAGATACCCCTAGTTTTACATTAGAATATTATTATTGTTATTGTTGCTAGTTTTTTTTGTGTAATGGTAAATGTAATCTTGAGGTTATGTTTTTGATACACATCAATACCTGTGTATGGTGATCATTGACATGAATAAATGGAATACTTGTGCTGATTGAAATACATGTGAACTTGTTATGGAACTATTGGCACTAATATTATTTATCTTACTTTGTGCCCTTTTTACTTATGATAAATAATTGAAGTATGGAATGACTTCATGGTATGAGCTAGATTAATTATGATAGTGTTAATTACAACTAAGTTCCTATTTGAGTACCTTAGTATAGAAATAACAATGTGTTTACCATCATGCGACATAAACATTAGGGACCAATCTTAAGCTATGCACTGTAGGTGAGTGTGTAAGACTAATTATCGCATGATAATCCAATGTATTAGCTCAGTGGAACTCTTTTCCTCTTTGTGTGCATGATCAATGAAAGCAACATTAAACTAAAGAAAAAGAACCCAAAATTTTGGTTTTGTTGTTGGGACCCATTGCGCTTATTTACATGATGGTAGGAAAATGGTTGAAGACTTTCTTTGGAGAATATTGAGTGATAGATTGGGATAGTAGAAGAAAATTTTACACTCTAATACATTGAACCATGAATTTATGTACAAATATGGGTAGCGCATAACCTATATGATTCTCTATATGAAACCTTATTTATAGAATTACCTATGCACTTACATGATTAGCTTTAAGTGTATGTGGAAAACCATTAAATAAATTATGGGTGGAAGGCTTCCTGGTTGGTAGAGCATTAGATGGCCCTGGTTAAGTTATAAGTTGTTTAGACACGTGTAGTATACATCTAGTAGAAAGAAACACATCAAAGTTATATTTTGGAATACATGAATTCTACATATTTCCTCTTAGAAGAGGTGTAATTCAACTTCTTAATATATTCATGAAGAAGGTATATTAAAAAATTTTCCTTTAGAGATTAAAAAGCTTATGGTTGATTTTAGACTTGAGAACTTTTATATGGACAACTAAACCCTCTCACGTATGAGTAATGAGATTGGTAGGGAAATAGTGGGGCATGCATTAGTATTGGATTGAGAGTTTACCATGGAATTTGGGTCATAGGAACAATACAAGCTAAAATATGATGAGGCCACGCATAGGGCTATGAGAGGCAGTGAACCAAAGGGTCAATGGGAAGATACTAGGACTGCCATGAGAATATATAGGATAATGAAGAGGCATAAGGAATACCCCTACCCACAAGCTTATTCCATTCAATAGCATAGGTACACAAAAAAAAACTAAGCAAATAAATGATAGTGGCACCCATTCTAGATAGACCCAATTCCCCCACCATATTGCATGTTCATTCATTGATAGTGTTATAATTTTTATAAGGAATTAGGATCACAAGAATGTGGAATTTGAAGAGTCTAAAGCTAATCTAGTAGAGGAATTTTTGGGATTACAAGTTTAACATAATAATCTAACATTAGCATTAAATTTTCCATTACAAATATGACCTATGGCACAACTTACCAAGTGGACCTAGTATTAGTAGTGGGAAAATTATAGGCCCAACCTTAACAAATCAACCTTCTTCAATACCCACTACTTTTGGTATACCTATTACTATAAGAGGCATGGAAAGAAGTATTGGAGGTGGTTCTGGTGGAGGATTAGGTGGTGGCATTGGGGGTGATAGTGGACCTTGACCATAGAGTTTAGGAGGTTCTAGAAAAACTCCACAACAAGGTCCACTATAACCACCACGTGCACTAATGGTGTATTATAAGATGACACTTCATTTCCTCAAAGATTGAGGTGTTGAAAACATGATAGAATATGTTCATAAGTGTGAACTCATTTGAAAAGTATGGGAGATCAATTATTTATATAAAAATGTTATTCAATTTACCATTACGTTGCTTAATCATGCACATAAATGGTACCATAAATTTGACCCTCAACAAGTAGTTATGAGTTATGAAACATTGAGAACTACATTCTTTCAGGAACTTGACATTCTTGATTTTGAGAAATAAAGGATAGTTACTCTAAGAGACATAAATCGATAGCTCATTGAGAGTGTATGTGAATATGATGTATGGTTTAAGATAATCCTTTCAAAACTATAATTTGAGAATAAATCAACATAACATGTTCAATGTTTTATGGGAAGGATGTTTCTTCCATTTCATTGAGCTCTCTTTAAAAGACCTTTAATGACCCATACGAGGCATTGAAAGATGCTCTTTGTGTTGAGGTTGTGGAAAGTATAGACATGAGGATCAGAGCCTTTATTGAGGCTTATATTATTGTTATAGCCTCTTAGCTAGAGAAGCTAATGGATAATAATACTCATGACACATGCAATGGCTTATGGTGTGTTGACTATGAGATAGAGGGCCATAATAGGAATAATTGCTCATAGAGGAATGTTCATGTCACGACAAAATAGTCTTATGAAATTTGAAAAGAGGATAATGATGTGAGGAATTATCCCTTGCTCCAATACATTACCCAAGCTAAAATATCACAATACTATAATATATGTGATGCATGCACACATGATGCCAATGATTATAGATTCATCAATGAGATCCACAAAGCACACACAATAGGGAATCACCAAAATTATGTTACAAATAATAAAGGGTCCATTAGAGGACAAACTTTCTGAGGTTGAGGATATGGTAATGGTTATGGAGTGGTCATTTTCCACCCAATATCCATACCACTATTAGTGTGATTGCCCAATTTACCCAACTCATGTCTTTTATAAGAATGAGCATCATCTAGAATAATTCCCTAACTTATATACAAATTTCACCAAAGAACGTAATATAAATGGTGTCAAAATGACTCATGTTGCCAAAACTCCAAATGCTTAATGGAGATAGTGTCTGACCACCCATCAATGGGACCTAAGGTAAACATTATGGCACAAAGTGATGATCATTCTCAACCCATTTTAGTTCCACATACAGATAAGGTTCAACATGAAGAACCACGTGCTCAACTATTTCATCTTGATTCCTTGTTAAGAAAACTATTTGACTATTCATGGCTATTTACAGTGGACATATATGATATTGGTTATATTTTTGATTAAGCTTGAGATATATATTATTATAGGATAGTAGGATATTGCTTATATATATGATAGTACATGTCTTATTTACTTTGAGTTAGTTGTAGTGTAAGCATTTACATTACAAACATATTGAGGCATTATTTTAGTTATATTTTATGATGTATGTTTATCATGTTGATATGATCTAACTACCTGTGTGTTATGATGTTGATGCAGGAGAAATCATCCTTCAAAACATGATGAAGGTAGAGCATCATCAAAAGTGATGTAGATGGAGATGTTGAAGGATGATAGAGGATTGGTGAGAACCCTGCACACACCATAATAGTTAGCACATGTATAATGCATTGAAAAAATAGTATGCACATGGTGTGTTCATTTCTACTTGGATTGGAAAGTTAACTTCTATGAGTTTTCTAGTATAGTTAAATAGCTTAATGAAGTCATTTTTTGTATTTAATACATTGTGTCATTATTATTTGTAGAAACATTATTAGCATAATAAGATTAAAATCTAGAAAAATAATTGATATAAGTGACATTTAATTTACTAGTGGCAAAATAGGATGATTTATTAAATTTAGAAATTATGAATTTTCTCTACTTTATGCTAAAAATAAATAAAAATGGGAATTTGCCTTTGAATAAGGAAAGAAATTAAAAAAAGGACAATAAAAAAATAAAAGAAAAGAAAACGACCAAACTTAGGAAAAATAAAAAAAGATCAAATATATTAAAAAAATAACAAAAATAAAAAAAAGAGAAAAATATTTAAAGCAAAAGAGCTACGCATATTTCATATAGGAAAAGTTTGAGAAAGGGGATCATCATATGTATTTTGGAAGAGAATGTTAGAAAGGGAAGCATACAAAATGGGTGCAACATAGGAAGTGAAGACACATGAGGTTAGTAAATGAACTTGATGGGTAGGTGGTGTTTTTCAATTCAATACATCAATGGTGAATGAATTATGGGTAAGCTTATCAGTCGAGGAAACCCAATTAAGTAGGTGTTTGAAGTCTTAACTAAACCATTAATCTGAGTGTATAGATATCTAATTTCAAAACTTGTTTAGGGTGATTATACAAGAAAATTGAATTATGATCAAATTCCTATCCATATACAACATAGACGCCCTATTGGAAGGATTGAATAAACCCAATAGACAACTTTAACTTTGTATGCACTACAAAAATGTTGACTTACTAGGGACATAGAACACATTTAGAAAATAATATTCCATCTCTATATTCAACCATATTGGGAATTAAACTGCATCTTGTTTAGGATGGGCATCCCAATAGTGGAGAACAATTCAAAGTAAAAATGGAGCAATGATTAAGTAGTGACCATATTTATGAAATTAGAATATTATATAACATCAATGATCCATATGTTGAATTTAAACTATTGTATACACTTTAATTTATTGTATCCTAATATGGCGTCGAATTATAATGAAATACTTAGTGATGTAAAATGATAGAATATCCTTGTGTGTGAATCACTCAAATTATAAGGTGTATATATTTATAGGATCATGTTGTATGAATATTTACTTAAGGTGTCACTACTGTTAAAACCTACAGTATGATTGGTTTAGAAATCATTGTATAAGTATTACCAGTCCCTTATTACTCTCTCTCTCTCTCTCTTTATATATATATATATATATATATATATATATATATATATATATATATTGAAGTCATTTTACTAATTTTTAGCCTATGTAGTATTATTGGTTTGTTGTGGATTTATGGAAGAATGGATATTCTGTATAAATATGTCAACATATTCAACTAAGAATTTAGTCATTTCAATAAATATTTATGTGGTCTCACTAGAACCCGCTATATAGAATACCAAAAGGGGTTGAGTATGTCTTTTAAAATCCTTGTAGGAGAGTATAAGTCATTGTCTTGTCAAATGGTGTCAATGGAGGATAATGTTAATTTTTTTTTCTTTATTAACATCATTGTACATACACTCCCAACAATATAATATATAATTGCCAAAATGTATCATTGTCAAATGGATGATATAATTGAATCATAGATTATTATTTAGGACACTGAAGTATTAATGATCCAGCTATATGTAAATTGGCATCGACACAACCTTTTAAATTGAATTTTATTATTAGATAGATCATTGAAATATGAATGTTCTCAACCGTGTGTTTTTTTCATAGCCATGTTTGGTGTAAGGGAAAAATATTGTTATATTTAGTAATATGAAAAGGTAATTAATCAATGAATTTAAAGGGCCATGCTTGAGGTATATTAGATTTTAAGTGGTATATAAAATGTAACAATAATAATAGTGTATATTATTTTAGTTATATATTAGACTATATTTATTGGCCATAGTGTAGATTATAAAAGGTAACTATGACCTAGAATTATATATATATATATATATATATATATAGTTTTATGGGGACCTCAATTTGATTAAACATGAATGTTAGATGTTAAAACATAGCTATATGGGAAGTGGAATCAGAGCATTCTTTATGAGAACTCTAGAGTCTTTTGTCATAATTGCATGAAATCAAGTCATGTCTTCACTCAGTTTAGGGCTCCCAAATGCACCCCACCTTAGAAGGAGATGCAGGTGGATCTAATGGGGATTACAGAAGACTATCCCTTTAAAGAGGACATCCTCAATATTTTTGCTTCCCCTATAGTTTTTCTAGTGAAGAATTTTGAGGTGGTAGGGTCGATAAAAGAAACACACTAGGGGCTCCCAGAGAAGGAGGTTGTGATGCCATCAAGAAAGGACTAGGTAATGGCCTCTAGTGGGGAAGACCAAGGCTCAAAGGAGAGGTAAACTAAAGAAGTCTCTAATAACCACGTAGAAGACCTAAGTGGTATAATTGAAGAAAGGAGGAGGGTGAGTTAGTTCTGGCTTCTAAATCTCAAAAGGTTGAGAAGGCTTTGAATAAAAATTCTCAAGATGTTCGTAGCCCTAAAATAAAAATGAGGGGCTTCAAGTTGGAGATAAGTAATTTGGATAAAATCTTCTTCCTATACACAAGTGTGGGAACCAACAAGAGTACAAAGGACATGGAGGGATGGTCCACTATGAAGAAGAAAGGAAAGGGTAACAGTAAAAAGATGATGGATATGGGGGGGAAAATAGCAAGGGTAGGCCTTCACTCATGCAAACACGATAGAGAGAGATGGAGAAGGAAATTTATAGGGGTAGGGAGACTACTTGGTGGTCCCCCTAGGAGAACCAAAAAATTAAGAGAGTCTCATGGAATATCTGAGGGATTAACAACCCTCACAAGTAGTTGCTTGTTATAAATTGCATTTTTGACAACAAAGTAGATATTATGTTACTTCAAGAAGTCAATATGACTAAGGAGAATTTCATCTTGGTGGTTCAAAATTTTTGGCCCAATGCTAACTATGTTATTAATGGATCCCAAAGTTCTTTGGGAGTTATCACCATCTTATGGAGCAATACTTTTTAGGTGAGGGTGGTATCTTATTCTAGGCATTATATTAAAATCTCTTTCTAATGTAGATTTGCTCAGTGGACCTTAGTCAATGTCTACACCATGAATACATGCACTGGGAGAAAAAGAGGTCTGAGATAACCTGTCAAACAAGATTAAAATTTCTAAGAGAACTAACTAGATGGTTGTGGGGGACCTAAACTCCCCTCTATCCATCTAAAAAAATGGGGGGTCTGACAGACCATTTTGATAGCATGGTAAACTTGGCAGAGTTTTTAGGCAATACTAGCCTTATAACTATTGATTTGGAGGGCCAATATTTTATCTGGTCTAATAAAAGACAAGGGAATAATCCTATACAAGTTAAGTTTGATAGATTTTTAATATCTTCCAACTGGACCATAGCCAACCTTGTTAGTTTAGTATCTCTTCCCCAAGTGGGCTCTGATCATAACCCTTTTATGCTAAATTGGAAAAAAGGTGTGTTAAAGGCCCCTTCCCCTTTAGATTTGAAATGATGTGGGTGCTCCATCTAGATTTTAGAAACTATCTGGTTGGGTGGTGGAACATTCCTATCTAGAGGTCGATAATGTATAGATTGACTCAAAAATTGACCAATGTTAGGAAAAAAGTTAAGGGATGGAACAAAGATACTTTTGGGAATGTACTAGTTAGGAACAAGAACATTATGGGTCAACTATTGGAAGTTCAATCAAGAATGAAGTAGGGAGACTCATCATCAAAGTTACAGGCTTTGGATAACTCTCTCTAAAGATTGGGTGTTGACACTAAAGGAGGGATGAGGTCTTTTGAAAACAAAAATCTAGGGTTTAATGGCTAAAATAGGGGGATATGAACACATCTTTATTCCATTAGTCTAATCTGAGGCATAGGAAGATAAAATCTATTAGTAGACTTAAGGATTAGAATAGGAATGTGGTGGAGGATGATGTGGAAATTGGGAGATTAGCTTCCACTTACTTTGACTCTCTTTTGGCTACTCATCATGTTAGTGCCCTAATGGGAGATAATGAATCCCTTATAGAGTCCATTCCTATCATATTATCTAATGAAGATAACAACATTCTGACTAAACCAATTATGGAAGAGGAAGTTAGGGTGGTTGTCTTCTCTATGGGAGATTTCAAAGTTATAGATCTAGATAGCTTTCCCCCAACTTTTTGCAAAACTTTTGGGATGTTTTTGGGAAGGATATCACCAACATAGCCAAAGATTTATTTTATACTAGTAGACTCTTGTTGTAGTTGAATAACACATTTATAGCCTTGATGCTGAAGAAAATAGATTCTATCTCTATGATGAACTTCAGACTAATCAACCTCTATAATACGATGTACAAAATCTTCACCAAGATTTTGGTCTTTAGACTATAACCACTCTTAGATAAACTCATTGCCTCCAGTCATAAAGGTTTTATTTCAGGTAGGCAAATACTTGATACAACCATCACTACTCATGAGATCATTCATTCAATTTCCAAAAGTAAAATGCTCAGTATGATATTCAAATTAGACATTTCCAAAGATTATGATAGAGTTAATTAGGATTTATAGATTAAGATTCTAAAAAAAAATAGTTTTCAAGACTGAGTGATCAACCTGGTGAAGGAGTGTATTTTCACAGTTAGATTTTCTATATTCATCAATGGTTACCCCAAAGGCTATTTCCCCTCAGGGAGAGGTCTCAGATAGGGAGACCCTCTTTCTCCTTATCTCTTCATTTTGCTATCAGAGGTGTTAGGTAAAATTTCCTATAACTTGTTGGTATAGGGAAGTCTTCAGGCATC
This sequence comes from Torreya grandis, assembly GCA_037957365.1. Classification (NCBI taxonomy): domain Eukaryota; kingdom Viridiplantae; phylum Streptophyta; class Pinopsida; order Cupressales; family Taxaceae; genus Torreya; species Torreya grandis. Next base: position 451,643 of record JARHVA010001845.1, read on the forward strand.
AAGCCTACTTCTACTACCCAGGCTTCAATCATTCAATAGTTTGTTAATGACACTATATTGTTTGGAATTAATTTTATGGTTGAATATGGAAGGTGGAAAAGCCTTCTGAATGCTTATGAAGGGGCCTTTGGGTAGAGCGTTAACCTTGATAAAAGTCACATCTATTTTCTAAACACTCAATAGGACTTACAAGAAAAAATTACTAAAGCATTGGGTTACTCTAGTATGAGGTTACCTACTACCTACGTTGGCCTTCCGCTTATGACCACCAAAGTTACCTTAGATTATTGGAATATGATTATTGAGAGAATGCAGAGAAATTTGGTTGGTTAGAAAGGAGCTTTATTGAGTCAAGTGGGGAAATTTCAACTCCTCAAAACCTCCCTTAAAGGCATACCTAATTAATTTTTAAGCCTATTCTAAATCCTGAGATATATGGTTGAGAAAATTGAGTAGATTCACAAGAAATTTCTCTAGTCTGGGGTGGAGGAAAAGAGGAAAATTATGTTGGCAGGATGAGAGAAGGTCTACACTCCCATATATTAGGGGGTTTTGGGTTTGAGAAAGATTCATCTCATGAATAGGTCCCTCATGACAAAGATAGGGTAGAACCTAATTCAAGGTAATAAGGATTTAGGTGATATCATGACTACTAAGTATCTCAATGGGGAAATAGGTTACAAGCTACTCGCTGATCTTGGACTTCCTAAAGGCTCTATCATCTAGAATGGGACCCTTAAAATGCATGGTCTCCTTCATAAAGGCATTATATGGAAGGTAAGGGATGGTAATAATGTCAATTTTTGGGAGGATAGATGGTTAAAGGACCTATCCCTCAAAAATTTGGATTATATCAGATTAACTGATAGAGCTTGCAAGTTATTCAATGGTAAAGTGGCTAATTATATTAGTAAGAATGAGGGTATTAAGAGTTAGAAAAGTATCATGGATTGTGTCACTAATCAAGATGAGGATAAAGAGGTTGTTCTTTAGCTTCAAAAGGAATTAACTGACTTTAGGTTTTCTCTCCTTCCTAAACAAGATTAGATGATTTGGGATAAGGATGACAAAGGCCTGATTACTATGAAAAGTGCCTATGGACTACTATTAAAACTTGGAGAGGACAAGATGTGGAAAAAATTATGGCTTTCTAAACTTTTACCTAAAATCAAATTATTCTGATGGACCTTAATGCATAACAAAATCTAGACTCTTGATAATTTGAAGAAGAGAGGCTTTCAAATAACAAATAGGTGTGTTATTTGTGGTGAAGAGGAAGAGACGACCACTCACCTTTTTTTGTACTATAACTTTGCTTGGGAGGTTTGGATTCTTATCATGTAGAGGTTGAACCTGTGTTGGTTTTTAATGATAAGGTGGTGGACCTGGTCAAATCTTAGAGGCCCCCATTCTGACTTAAATTTTAGATTGTGAAGGAGTTGTGGTTATAAATTCCCTCTCACTTTTCTTAAAACTTGTGGAAAGAGTGAAATAATAGAATTTTTAGGGAAAAATATAAAACTGCCTTGGAGGTTTTCTAGACCTTCTCTAAATTACTGGTGGAGAATATCAATTCTTACAAATTTAAAGTTGTTGAGAACCCCAAAAGATAGGAAGAGCAAAGATTATTAGAACAATGGACTATTAGAAAAAATATCTATCAAATTGATACTTCTAAAAATATATATATGGATAAAACTAAATGGACGTTGCCTAAAAAAGGATGGTTTAATCTTAACTTTGATGGGGCAGCTAAAGGGAAACCAGGGGTAGCTAGTGAAGGAGGCATAATTAAATCAGATTTGGGAATGTTTGTAGTTTCTTACACTAGGGGAATTGGCATGAAAATTAATAATGAGGTGGAAGATTTAGCCATGTTGTGGGGCATCAAACTTGCTATCTCTTTGAACATTTGCCACCTTCATGTGGAAGGGGATTTATAGCTAATTACGAACACTACGCTCAGATCAATGGGTTTTGGTTAGAAGTTAGAGTATATTGTTGGTGATATTTGGTTACTTTTTAATGTTATGGAGGAGTATACAATTTATCATATCTATAGGGAGGGTAATTATATTATAGATGCTATGACAAACCTAGGGAGTAATAAAAATAGTTGGCAGTGTTGGAGACTTTTATCCAGCCTACCCAGTGAGGTTTAAAATCTCATTAAAAAGGATGAAAACATGCACAAAAATTAGGTTTTACAAGCTCTTCACCATCTATATACTCTAGTTGAGTGGTAATAAGAATTTTAATGAATTTAGTATTATTGGGTTTCAAACTTAGAGTGATGGGAAAAAAGATATTATTTCTCAATTTCGTTAGAGAGGGACAAAGGATAAGAAATGAAGGGATATGACTAAGAGACTTATAAAGATGTCAATGTGGCATAAGAGAGGTGTGATAAAATTTCAAATAATAGATTGTCTTATTAGAAAGTTGAGGAGGCAAGATATTAGTGATCAAGTAGATTGGATGATATGCTAGCTTGAAAGGATGCCAAGGAGGCAAATGAGATGAGATGACAGGTGGTCTTAGAAGGGTGATGTGATGACAAGTGATGAGAAGATGTGATGATCAAAGGAAAGGATGGCTCTGGAGTAATAATTTCCCTTCACTCCCCATCTCAAATGATTTTCATTATCACATGAGGTGGCAGGTGTGGGTATTTATCGAGGAAGATAACTAGGGTGGCAAAGGCAATGCAGATCTCTAAAATTATTACATCATTATTATTTTAGGATTCCCATGGCCCTTGAATTGATGGAAGGGCATGGTAGGGATTATTTACATCATAGGTTATCCTATTAAGCATTCCATCACTCTTTTCATTAAACATTCTTTGTGTGGTATACAAATATTGAAGATGGTTGGTGACATTGTCAAGATTAAGCTGACCTCTCTTGAGGAATTTTGATAGGACCCTATGGTCTAGCATATTATACAAGAGGGGGAAGTGGCTCCATTCCTTGATGGGATGATTGGTGATGGGATGATTGGCCATGATGAGAATCTATCTCATCAATTTGTGGAGTCATGGGAGGAGGATTTCAGGCAAGTCCATAAGGGGGGCATTAGTTTTGAGGTCTTTGAGGAGGTGATTGGGCAAGCCATGAGGCTTCCCATCAGAGGTGAAAAACATAGCTGACATAGCAAGGTGTCAAACCTAGAAAATATTTTTATTTTATTTGGAGAGGGAGAGGTTGTTGTGAAACTATAGGGGGGTTTGAAAAAGAGAAGTTGTTGGTGTCATGGGGGTAAATTTGCCTCATGATCATGAAGTAATTTAATATAGAAGGTAGATTCAAGGTAATTTACTATTAACACTTTGCTTTACTCAACTATTTCAAGAATATGATGGAGATTAGTTTCCCCTTTTTTTTATTGTCTTCTCTAGAGAACTCTATTAAGTTGGCCAAGGAAATTTGTGCTAAGAAACATAAACACCCTCTCATACCCATTCACCAAAACCTCATTATGAGGTTATACCACTTTTATTTGGCTTTGTGCCCATATAAATAACTTAAAGTTAGCTTTCTTGAGGATACCCCATCGACCCTGTCTCTTGTTGTTAAAGGTAAAGACAAGAAAACTATTGGGACTCCCAAAACCTCCCTTAAAATTTTGAAGGGGGGTGCCAAAATTGAATATTATAGTACCCCTGGTGGGACCCCTTTCCCTGATTCCAAGACTAAATCTCCTAAGAAAGCCAATGGTAAGCTTGAGACCCCCAACTAAGAGATTGATAAGGGTACAATGGTGTCTGCTAAAAGGGATCATAAGGTTGTGGAGGATGAGGGCAACATGTGGTATAAGAAGGATAAAACTAAGAAAGAGGACTTTAGAAGGGTTGCATATTATATGAAATATTTGGGCTTGAGACCTAATCAAGCAGGGAGTGGTGATGGGGGTGGTGATGGTAAGCATGGGGTTCAAGGAGTACGTAGGTCTAGTCGTATTGCTAAAATCCCATCTATTAACCCTCAGGGTATTGAAATCTTAGATGATTTTGAGTTTGTTAAGGATAAAACTAGGGAGGGAGAGGATGAAACACCCATTAAATCTGTACATGAAGATAAATGAATGAGCCACTTTGCTAAACTAAACAAGCCTAACTTGAAAAAGATGGAGGAGGTTGTTGAGGAAGCCCACGATTAGACAAATAAGGGAAGATTCTTGTTGTGTTTCAAGATGGTTGATGAGCTCGTGATTTTCATGGATAAGATGGAGAAGATGTATAAGAAATGAAGGGTTATGGCTGAATTTTCTACCAAAGCCTTTCACCACACAACTTTGATGTTTGCTGTTGTTAAGGATTTTGATGACAAAGTCATAGATGTGGGGGTGGAGATGTGGGGGTGGATGGCCTCAATGACTATAAGGATATGTTCAAATTCTTGGCCAAATATAGGATGATGGATAATCCTTAGTGGTTCTATTGGTTTTTTATTTTTGTTTAATATCATTTCTTGTTTGTTATTTTTATATTGTTAATGTACTATTTCTGGCATGTTTGAGACCTTTTTGCCCTGGGGGTGATTTATATAGGGCCTAGGACCCTTTTTCCTAATGAACTAATCACAAAACCATATTCAACTTTCTCATTATTTTAAATGGTAGAATAATCACATAAATTCTCATTTGGGAATATGTATAACCATAGATGTTATGTGAGGTTAGTATATTGAGGACGTTTATAGAGTTTAATGAGACATGGGATGTTAAGGTGTGGAGCTAAAAGCTTCAACTATTTGCAGACACAAGAGAGGATGCTGAAGAACCAGAGGAACCGGCGTCAACAGCATGACTGACGTCGATCACAGATAGTGGAGAAGAAAACTGGTGACGGCAGAGAGTCGGCCGACGTCGGCAACACCAGACAAGCAGGGACCGGCGTCGGTCGCCTGTGCGGTCTAGAACTGTTCGTTGCACGAACAGTTAGTTAGTTAAACTAAGTGTTTGCATGCTAAGGGGCTAATTTAAGTCGCGGGCTGTGTATCTAATTTTAGTAGTTAGAGTTCTATTTTTGTAAGCATGGGATCCTATTTAAAGACCCATAAAGCAAGTATTGTAATTGAATCTAAGAAGGCAAGTAATAACATTGAAGCTAGTAAGGTCAAGGAGATCTACAGGTGTAAGGTCAAGGAGATCAGCTGAAGCATTCAAGGAGGGATAACAACTCAGGCTTTAGAGTTGTTGTGTTGAGCAAGAGAGAGAGGGAAGAAGGTCTTGAGGTGTGGCAAGCCTTTGAGGTGGAGGAAGAAGTGGCATCTTCCTTATTGTATTTTCTTCTAGTAATATTTAATACAAGAGTGTGTATTGTCTCTCAAATTCTTTGTTGTCTCAAGTTTCTAGCTACTTTATCATTCTGGTATAATTCCGTGTTTAATTGCTAATACGAGAAGTAATCATATGTGCTCTAATTGGTAGAGCTTCAGATCCCCTGACAAGTGGTATCAAAGCTACGGTTTGCAGGAAGTAGGGTATTGTTTTTTTATTACAGGTCATTCACAGAGTTGTCTGATTGAGTGGGAGTTCAGCATTGGCAGAAGAAAGTAGACTACGAATGGAGAAGTTTAACGGCAAGAATTATCAACATTGGAGGATGCAGATTGAGGACTATCTGTATCAGAAGGATTTGTACTTACCACTGGGTGGGGTTGCATGCAAGCCCATAGATATGAAGGATGAAGAATGGAACGTTCTTGATCGGAAGGCTCTAGGTTCCATAAGGTTGAGCCTTGCATCGTCTGTGATTTCCAGCTTATCACAGTGCAAGACAACGGAAGAGTTGATAAAGTCCTTGACGAATTTATACGAAAAGCCCTCGGCTTCTAATAAGGTATATCTTATGAAGCAGCTATTTACTTTGAAAATGCAAGAAAGTGGATCGGTACATACTCATCTCAGTGATTTCCATGGTTTGGTAAACCAACTAGCTTTAGTCAATATTGTTTTTGATGTTGATTTTATTATCTTTGCCTGAAAGTTGGGACGGGTTGGTTATGGCAGTAAGTAATTCTGCATCTGTTTCTAAAATCTTAAAAGTTGATGATGTTGTGAGTGTGATCCTGAATGAAGAAATACGCAGAAGAAGCACAGGTGAATCATCAAGGAATGCTCTAAGTGCAGAAAGCAGGGGAAGGCAAAGGGAGAAGGTTGAGCAAGGGAAATCAAGGTCGGGAACGAGATCCGAGTCCAAAGGTATTACCTGCTAGTTTTATGGAAAGAAAGGACATACGAAGAAGGAGTGTTGGTTGAGAGATAAAGAGAATCAACATGCAGGTATTGAAGAAGCAAAGGATGCAAATATTGTGATGCAGGATGCTCTCATACTTTCTTCAGATAGTCAGGTAGGATCATGGATTTTAGATTCTGGTTCATCTTTTCATGCATCCCCAAACAGAGATCTGTTCTATGAGTATGAACAGGGAGACTTTGGAGTTCTTTATTTAGGGGATGGTACACCTTGTCAGATAGTTGGCAAAGGGAAAGTGCAGCTAAGATTGCAGATTGACAACACGTGGGTGTTGAAAGAGGTCATGCATGTTCCAATTCTGAAGCAGAGTCTGATTTTTGTAGGAAGGTTGGGAGATGAGGGATGCACAATAACCCTCACAGCGGATTCTTAGAAGGTTACCAAGGGAGCACTTATTCTAGCAAGAGGTAAGAAAGTAGATACTCTTTATCTGCCTACTTGTATTACTGATTCTACTTCTAGTGTAAATTTGAAGATGTGGCCTAATAGGCTTGGTCACAAGAATAGGAAGGGAATGGAAGTTCTTGATTCAAAAGGTATGTGTTCAAATTTGGAAAGCACAGATACAGTTCATTGCAGAAAGAGGAAATTTGATGCTTTTGACAGGAACAAAGAAGCCTTGGTGTTTATGGAGGAGATGAAGGACAGAGATCAGTCACAGGGGCTGAATAAATCTGAGCAGGGCAGCATGGACATAGGTATGATCCAAGAAGAGCTCGCGGATGAAAATTTCATCACTTACAAGAACACACAGACACCGATGTCGATAGCTTGGCACTGACGTCAGTCATCTAGGTACCGACATCGGTCATGTGTAGACCAGCAGGGTCGGTAGGTCAGACAGGAGAAGTCTGACGTTGGTCATAAGGATCGACGTCGGTAGGAGGGACACCGGCGTCGGCCAGGGAAACGACGTCGATAGTCAGGGTCAGTGCAGGGAACCGACATCGGTCGAAAGCAGACTGGGAGATGGCCTAGATCAGTCACTGGAATGGATGTTGGGTGAATTAATAAGTCTCAAACACCCATGTGGAGGTCAGGAAAGGTATGTGAACCTCATACTTGTTGTTCACCTTCTTTATATTGCTTACTGATAGTCATGAACTAGGAAGATGGAAGAAGCAATGCAGGTAGAATCTAGAAACAGTGGGAGCTTGGCATGGATGAGGAGTGTGAGTCCTTGGAGAACCAAACAGGTATTTGTTGGTAGTGTTGTCAGCTAGAAGGAAGCACTGGATAGAGGGATGGATTCCCGTTTTAGAGAAGAGAGTGGATGGACACATGAGACAGAAGGCTATGGTATATGGTCTTGATTATGCTGCAGAACAATGGAGGTTTGACCATTGTATTTTATCTTTACCAGGTTGGATAATATTAGTTACATTATCCTGTTACTGTATTGTGTTACTTGTTGCAGGGTTTCATATACAGGGAGTTTTCTGAGCTAAGGGTAGAGTTGGTTCAGATGTATGTCATGAAGAATTTGGGAGCAGCAAAATTCTTGTGGCATAAGAGACAGGTATTGCATCACAAGTTTACATGGTGGTTGGTCTTCAAGAGTGACATTGAAGAGGGATACAGAGCCTAAGGAACAAAATAGATGGTGTATAGGTACAGGTACAAGTTGCAGCTGTTTATCTCCAAGTGGGAGATTGTTAAGGTGTGGAGCTAAAAGCTTCAACTATTTGTAGACACAAGAGAGGATGCTGAAGAACCAGAGGAACCAGCGTCGACAGCATGACCAACGTCAGTCACAGATAGTGGAGAAGGAAACCAGTGACGACAGAGAGTTGGCCGATGTCGGCAGCACCAGACAAGCAGGGACCGACGTCGGTCGCCTGTGCGGTCCAGAATTGTTCGTTGCACAAACAGTTAGTTAGTTGAACCGAGTGTTTGCATGCTAAGGGGCTAATTTAAGTCGCAGGCTGTGTGTCTAATTTTAGTAGTTAGAGTTCTATTTTTGTAAGCATGGGATCCTATTTAAAGACCCATAAGGCATGTATTGTAATTGAATCTAAGAAGGCAAGTAATAGCATTGAAGCTAGTAAGGTCAAGGAGATCTACAGGTGTAAGGTCAAGGAGATCAGCTGAAGCATTCAAGGAGGGATAGCAACTCAGGCTTTAGAGTTGTTGTGTTGAGCAAGAGAGAGAGGGAAGAAGGTCTTGAGGTGTGGCAAGCCTTTGAGGTGGAGGAAGAAGTGGCATCTTCCTTATTGTATTTTCTTCTAGTAATATTTAATACAAGAGTGTGTATTGTCTCTCAAATTCTTTGTTGTCTCAAGTTTCTAGCTACTTTATCATTCTGGTATAATTTCGTGTTTAATTGCTAATACGAGAAGTAATCATATGTGCTCTAATTGGTAGAGCTTCAGATCCCCTGACATGGGAAGGATAATAAATCTAACAAAGTCTTCACTATGATGGGTATGAGTTACTCATTTTATATTAATTGTGAAATAAAACACGGGATGTGAATGTAACATTAAAATAAATTACAATATACTTAGTAAGAAACATAGATGTATGTACATATATATTCATAAAGGTGTATTCTCATGGTTATATATTTCCATAGGTCGACTATAAATTATGTTAAAGAATAAGGATTGATAAAACATAGCAAATGCATGCATTCAAACCTATAAATAACAAATGCAAGTTTGGATTACTCTATGTTTCATGAAAATGGAGTTTTGTTTATTCTGACTATTGAATATGAATGTGTGTTTCCATGTATTCATGACTACTTTATAAGCTTTATTGCAGTACTTAGTAGGTATGTTTGTAAACACTAGACTTTGGTAATATGGGTTATCATGAAGTGTAATATAGTTGGAAATAAATTGATTTATTTGTATCCATAGTTAATTTTGTATTTCCCTAGGTGGTATAAACTGTAGTCATTATTTCTAATATGAGATAAAAAATAATATAATATTTATTCATACGTTTGATGGAATTAAATGTATGCTTTGGGTACTCCTATGTTTAGCATATTATATGATGTGATTGCTAGTAGGATGTAAGTTATATTAATTTTTTGGTCAAATTGTATTTGACTAATTTGTATTGTTGATACTGAATAAAAAGTGAGATGGACTTCACTGACTTACTAACATCACAATGCTAGATGAAGGTAGTTTGATCAAGTGGTGTATATGAATTTGATTGATCTATAGATCATTTTTATATTAGTATTCTTAAAAAGTTATCCAAAGTATGTTTAGTGATACATTCTCATTTCATGAGTATAATTTACATGTTTGTACAATATATTGCAATAGATCAAATTTTATATGATACACTACATGTTTAGTTAGAAATCATACAACACACATGTAATTTCTTGTCTCTTTAGGTTCTCATGCCATCACTATATACTCATCTATGAGGTAGGACCATTTACTGATGAGATTAGTGTAGGGGATCGTTGGTTCATGGTTGGTGTGGAAAAGTGTTTGGATGATACTCTCTCTCTCTCAACACAGTACTACTACCTATCGAGATGACACTTGAGATTGCCACAAATACTTGAGTTTTGGAGCTATCCTCTAGGGGAACCATGTATCTTATATGTAAATTGTATTATATTTTACTTATTATTGAAAATTTTCATGAAAACTTGTAAATATTTATTATTGTACATTGATAGTGGTGGCTGTAGAATTGTATTTGTTGTGGCTAAGTTAATATAATTACTTTCTATATTTGTATTATGATATGATCTCATGACATTATAGACCCATGGTATATCATTTAATATGTTTTTTTTTATTATTATGATTTGAGTACTTCATATGATCTTTTTTAGATTCTCATGGTGTAATATATTTTTGCTATGTGTTCATTTAAAAAAAAATCACATATTTTTAAGTAGATCCTAGTGGAGATGTTACATCAACACTACCCTAATGCTCAAAAACATCAATATGTATTACATGACACAATGGCCTTGGTAAGTGATTTACAAGGTGAGATTGAGTTTTTGAAGGAGAAGGATGAAACAATATATGCTGAGATGCAAAAAGAACTATCTTAATAGAATCTAAGTGTGCTAAGATTTTCTAGGCTTTAGATGGGGTGATCCTCCTAGTCATGACCCTTCCTCATCTGGTCTCATTGCTAATACTGCTTAAATATCTCCCTTTCAATGTACTATAGCTTCTTCTAGGCTAGGCTTAGTTTATTTTTTGTTATTTTTTGGTTTGTTGCCTTGTGTTTCCTAGGTGTGGCCTAGTGTGGCATTATGGTGTGTCCTGTACCACCTATTTTTTTGTGAATAGTTTTGTATGTTGATATAATTATATTAATAAAAATCTCTATTTCATTAAAAAAATTTCAATAAATTATTCAATTTTTTTAATCTAAATTTTTATGCCACTTCTTCCTAGAGAGTCTTATTCTTCATAATTTTTTAGGAAAACCTGTACAGTGCGTATAAAATTTTGATGACAAACATCTACCACATACATTGCACAACCTATAAATAAGATGAGTGTTCTTCCTATCAGTATATGTGAATATGAACTTTTGGGTCTAGTAAAACCATAAAACTCTTCATATTTAATCATTCTCTATAGTGGTCTTATTTGTTTGAAACTAGTGAAATTAGGCATTCAAGAAGATTGATGTTGACCATGCAGAGTGCTAGTGGATCTTCAGTTGCTTATAACCTATTCATGTCAAGTCCTTAATTATTGTCAATTGGTAATATCTTATAGTTAATCTTCTAATTTTAAAGGCCACTAAAACTATGAAATTTGGGATTAATTGAATTGCTTCCTTACATGCCCTACTTAATCTCAAACTTAAATAGAGTTTGTGTTCATATTAAATATTCACTCTAAAAATATTAATATTGACCCTCATTTTTCTCTTATAACGACTTAACAAATATAATATTTAGACATTCCAAAATCATTATGATTTTTTTTGTTGTCTACCCACTATGCTAATTTCGACAAATTTGGCCTCAATGATTGATTTGATCCTCAATTTAAATCTCATTTGAATTTTATGTATCAAATTGAATTTAAGTTTGAATTTAAAAGGTCATCATGTGAATTTAATTTTTGAAAAAATAATATACTCTATAAAACTTAGGGTGCCTATAGTTTAGTCATAAAACATCCCAATGAAATGGATATCCATTAATAATTAACAATAAGTTGAAAAAGCTCAGGTTGTAAAGTTTTAGATAATGTTTGTGAAGTTGGGGGAATGGATATACCTAAATATTTAACATTATACACTCCCAAACTAAATGGATATCCCTCAGTTATTGACATTGAATCAAAGAAGATCAAGGACCAAAATTTTAAATCAAAATATTTATAAATTTGACAGAATAAATATTCAAAAATCTTTAACATTAAATTAATTAAAGTCTAGATAGTTCTAGATCAATAAGTTTATATTTCATGTTGATATGGAAGTTTTTTACATTGAAATACTAGTTGAAAGAAAGAAAATAAATGACAATTTATAAGTAACATTTGTCTTTATTGAAGATAACATAGACTACCCACAAATCTGGTCAATTGAGATAGTTATAGATTCTTTGAGCCTATTTCACTTGTTCATTGTGATTGTACGAATGTGGATCATCGAAGCATCATGAGCATATGTGCTTGTTATATGTGACACTCTACAAAGCAATCAATGTGAGAGTGCCACATATAATCAATGCACATGATCTAATACCTATCACTCTTGCATTGGATAGTCATCATATTTAGTCGAAAAAGCTAAATACATTTACATTTCTCTCACCAAAATACAAATGCATGTGTAGTATTACCTTTTTCAAAACTATTTTTTTATATTTTTAAATTATTTTTTGATATAAATATAAATAGAGAATACACATAAAGTGATATTATTATTATGAACTTGTTATTTTGTAATCAATTAAAATGCATTTGACGATTATTTCAATCATGTTCATTGCATTAAAGACAAGTTGATTTTTTAAAATTTAATAAGGTCTCCAATGAACATTTTACCTATGAAAATTTCCAAAACGTGAATATTTCAAATCCCAATTCCATGTTTCCATATTACCATGTAATATAAATACACATCGCATGTTTTCATTATCCTCAAACATGAGATAAAGTAAACTCCACTTGGCAGAGCGCATGGCATGGCACCCCACCCATGTGTTGGCAAACAATTTGTAAAAGGGAGTCAACCGATGGTTCTAGAATGTTTGTTAAAATAAAAAAAGCAAAAAGTAGCATGACCATTTGAGGAGCATAAAGCATAAAGAAGCATGACTGATGGTTTGAGGAGCCCCAACTCCATTATAAATAAGTACAAGAAAACACTTCTGTCAATCATTTCATTTTCTATCTTGCTTTGTTTTTCATCATTTGTTTATTTTTTCTTCAGTTGTTTGCAGGGATAATGGCATCCTTTGGTTTGGTGTTGAATCTCCTTCAACAAGAAGGAAGGGGGAATGGATAATGGCATTAGGGTAAGATAATTGACGTTGAATCTCCCTTCAACAGCAAGGAAGGGAGAAGAGATAATGGTAATTTCAACAACAAAAATTTTAAATCTTTATTATTTATTATTTTTTTGACTAGGGTTTTATTAAGATTTGATTATTTCTCTTTGTTTTTTGTTGTTTGTAGGGATAAGTGATTTGATGTTGAATTTTTGTTATTTTTTTACTAGGGTTTCATTATTTTTCAATTTTTTATTATTTCTAGGGATCATGGCATTCGAATAAGTGATTTGGTGTTGAATCTCCTTCAACAGGAAGGAAGGGGGAAGGGATAATGGCGTTAGGGTAAGCTAATTGATGTTGAATCTCCCTTCAACAAGAAGGAAGGGAGAAGAGATGATGGTAATTTCAACACCAAAAATTTTAAATCTTTATTGGTTGTTATTTTTTGACTAGGGTTTTATTAAAATTTGATTATTTCTCTTTTTTTTTTGTTTGCAGGGATAAGCAATTTGATGTTGATTTTTTATTATTTTTTTTACTAGGGTTTCATTATTTTTCAATTTTTCTATTGTTTCTAGGGATCATGATGTTCAGATAAGTGATTTGGTGTTGAATCTCCTTCAACAGGAAGGAAGGGGGAAGGGATAATGGTGTTAGGGTAAGCTAATTGATGTTGAATCTCCCTTCAACAACAAGGAAGGGAGAAGAGATGATGGTAATTTCAACACCAAAATTTTAAATCTTTATTGTTTTTTATTTTTTTGACTAGGGTTTTATTAAGATTTGATTATTTCTCTTTTTTTTTTTTTGTTTGCAGGGATAAGTGATTTGATGTTGAATTTTTGTTATTTTTTTACTAGGGTTTCATTATTTTTCAATTTTTTTGTTGTTTCCAAGGATCATGGCATTTGGATAAGTGATTTGGTGTTGAATCTCCTTCAACAGGAAGGAAGGTGGAAGGGATAATGGCGTTAGGGTAAGCTAATTGATGTTGAATCTCCCTTCAATAGCAAGGAAGGGAGAAGAGATGATGGTAATTTCAACACCAAAAATTTTAAATCTTTATTGTTTGTTATTTTTTTTACTAGGGTTTTATTAAGATTTGATTATTTCTCATTTTTTTTGTTGTTTGCAGGGATAAGCCATTTGATGTTGAATTTTTGTTATTTTTTTTACTAGGGTTTCATTATTTTTCAATTTTTTTGTTATTTCCAGGGATAATGGCATTCAGATAAATGATTTGGTGTTGAATCTCCTTCAATAAAAAGAAAGGGGGAAGGGATAATGGGTATTTCAACTATTTATTTTTCTTTTTGAGTAGGGTTTCATTATTTCTCAACAATGTATTTTTATACACAATGAAGCACTTCCCTTAATTATTGCATTTGCTTTATTTCTTTCTTTCTTTCTTTCTCATTTGCACTCTTGCTTTTAATAGTTTTTTTTGCTTCTATTATTGTAGGTTGGAGAAGTTTGTAGTGAATGTGCTCAGCTAAATATGTGATTTCAACATCAGTGTAATGGCGATATGATTTTCTATGATAACCCTAATTTTTCTTGGTTTTTTAAATTTTGTGTTCTTTGTCTTGCAATTTTTCAAAACCCTGGATTATAGTTACATTAGGATTTCTTTATTTCTCATCTTCCCTGGCTTTATTTTTCCATTTGTTTGCAATGAAATGTGCTCTGTCTGGTGGTTTTATGAAACCCTCGACTCTGTTTGGTAGTTTTATGAAACCCTTGATTCTGTTTGGTGGTTTTATGAAACCCTTGACTCTGTCTAGTAGTTTTATGAAACCCTCGACTAGAGTTATATTAGGATTTATTTATTTCTCATCTTCCCCAATCTTATTTTCATTTTCTTTATAGGGAATGTGCTTTTTATCTTGTGGTTTTATTAGGATTTATTTATTTCTCATTTTCCCTAGTTTTATATCATCTTTCAAACTTTTTCATTTTGTTTGTAGGGATTGTTTCCTGGGTTTGTATTATCTTTTATTGTTGTAGAACAAACATTTTTGTTTTGTTTGCAGGGATCAATTCCTAGGGACCATTCAAAATGAGTGGTTACTTAGCAACAACTAAGTGAGGGATGATTATCAAATCCTTTTTGGGGTCTGACCTTCCTGTTGAGATAAATGTCTTGCAAGGAGCTTATGTTGGTCTTTAGAAAATGCAGAGCCATGGAGAGTATGAAGGGATGTTTCTTTGTTTTATATATATATATATATATATATATATATATATATATATATATATATATTTGTGTGTGTGTGTGTTTATAGAGTTTGTTATAATCATTTTTTTTTTTAAATTTATGAAAGTAATGATTGTATATTAAATATTTTGTTTTGTCTTTTTTTGGTTTTTTTTCTTTATTATAATGATTGTATATTAATTGTATAATGATACTTTATTTTTTGGTTCACTAATTCATTATTTTTTTGCATGGATCATTTTTTGTCTTGTTAGTTAAATTAAAATGTAGAGGTTTTAGTAAGTTAAATTTTGTGGGATAATATTCAATTAAATGAAATTTTGTACAAATTTGTTTGAGCTAAATATTTTGTACAAATTTGTTTGAGTTAAATTTTGTGGGACAATATTCAATTAAATTAAATTCTGTTTAGATTTGTTTGAGCTAAATTTGTAAGACAATATTCAATTTAAATTAAATTTTGTGAGATGATATTTAATTAAATGAATTTTAAAATTAAATTAAATGTTGTATAGATCTGTTTGAGCTAAATTTTGTAGGACAATATTTAATTAAATTAAATTCTATACAGTTGGAGCTAAATTTTGTGTAATAATATATTCATTTAAATGAATTTAAATGTTTATTGTAACATATTTATGATTTTTATTTCCTTTATTATCAAACTATTATACTTTAGAACTAAAATTATAGTTTAGATGCTTTTTAATTCATAATAAATGAATGTTTATTGTAACATATTTATGATTTTTATTTCCTTTATTATTAAACTTTTATACTTTAGAACTCTAATTATAAATTAGATGCTTTTTAATTCATTTATAAAATTGAAATTATAATTTAGATGCTTCTTAATTTATTTATTTATAAGTGAATGTTTATTGCAACATAATTATTTTTATTTCCTTTATTATTTAATTATTGTAATTTAGAACTGAAATTATAATTTAGATGCTTGTTAATTCATATATAAAACTGAAATTATAATTTAATTGTTTCTTCATTCATTTATTTATAAGTGAATGTTTATTGCAACATATTTATGATTTTTATTTCCTTTATTATTAAACTATTATACTTTAGAGCCGAATAAATATTTTTATGTATTATTTAATCGTCACTTCATATTAGTATTTTTTTGGTTTACTTATTAATTATTTTATTGCACGAGTGCCTCTCTATAGAAATTATTTATTTATAAATATTTATATAGACTCTTATAAATTGTATATCATGTCCAATGCATTTTTGTATAACGATAATTGTATTTCCAATGCATTTTTACATTTATATGAAATTTCTGTCTTATAAGAATCAATAAATACACATATATTTCATATTAAATATATATTAACAAGTATTTAAATGAGTGTAACCAAAAAAAATAAAAATTATAAATATATATTTAAGTGAATCTCTTGATTATTTTTTACATTAAATTTTTTGGAAAGTAAATGTATGTATTTTGAACACTTGTGTAAGTTATAATTTGAAAAATAAATAACATGTATTGATTATCAATCATTAATTTTTTAAATTTTATGAAAGTATAGATGCTTGTTTAAATGATGCATGAATGTTATTTGTTTATATCTTGAGCATATAACTATTTATATAGTTTATTTATATAATTTATTATAAATGATGCATGAATATTATTTGTTTGTTTTAGCATATGATTATTTATATAATTTATTTATTTTCATAACTTCAAGTTATGTTAAAAATAATTTTTTAATTTTTATGATAAGTAATTATAATTATATTTATAATATAAATATTTAAAAGTTTTATATTAAATTTTTAAATGTTAGAAAATGTTTAGTATGCGTATTTATTTAAATATTTTTTGTGAAAGTAATTATAATTATATTTATAATATAAATATTTTTGTTTATGAATATGTAATTTTTTTAAATGGATATTTAAAAAAATTATATTAAATTTTTAAATTAGTATGAGTATATGTTTAAGTGATGTATATATATTGTTTATATGTATATTAAGTATGAGTATTTTTATAGCTTTTTAAATTAATTTGGATGATTTATTATGTAAGATTTTTTTAATTATTCATTTTATTTATGTATTTTTATGGCTTTATAAATTTATATCTTGTATTATGTAAAGATTCATTTTATGATAAGTTGTTTGAATATAAAATTGTTTGAATCACATGGTGGTTTTTTTTTTTTTTTAAATAAATAGTTTTATTAATTTTTTTGGATATTTTTATGGTTTTGTTAATCTGTATGATTTATTGTATAAGATTTATTTTATTATAAGTTATTTGAATTATATGGCATTTCTATAATTTTATTAATTTATATGTTTTTATTATTTATTTGTATATTTTTATAGTTATGTTATTTTGTATGATTTATTGTGTGAGACATTGTTTATCATTTATAGTGAGTAATATTATATATGATAATTGTTTTTTTTTTTTTTTTCATTTATGATGAGTAATATTATGTATGATAATTATTTTCATTATTCCATAGTGAGTAATTATATGTATGATATCTAGGTTTTTTATTATTATTTATTTTATAATTCATTTTATCATAAATTGTTAGGAGTATTTTTTATAGCTTTTTATTAATTTGAATGATTTATTATTTTATAATAATTATTTTATGATAAGTTGTTTGAATCATAAAGTGCTTTTATAATTTTATTAATTTATATGTTTTATTTATGTATTTTTATGGCTTTATTAATGGTATTTTTATAGTTTTATTAATTTGTTAAGGTATTTTTATGATTTTGTTAATTTGTATGATTTATTATGTAAGATTTATTTTATTTGAATTATATGGTATTTTCATAATTTTATTAATTTATATGGTTTTTACAGTATTTTTATAATTTTATTAATTTATATGTTTTTATTATGTAAGACTCATCGATAAGTTATTTGAATTATATGGTGGTATTTTTATAGTTTTATTAATTTCTTATTATAATTTGTTTGAATTATATGGTGTTTTTATAATTTTATTGATTTATATGAATTTTTTGGTATTTTTATAATTTATATGTTTTTATTATTTATTTGTTTATTAATAAATTATATATTTTATTTGTATATGGTTATAGTTTTGTTATTTTGTATGTTTTATTGTGTGAGACATTGTTTATCATTTATAGTGAGTAATATTATATATGATAATTTTTTTTTTCATTTATGGTGAGTAATATTATGTATGATAATTATTTTCATTATTTATAATGAGTAATTATATGTGTGATATCCAGGGTTTTTTTATTATTATTTATTTTATTATTCATTTTATGATAAATTGTTAGGAGTATTTTTTATAGCTTTTTATTAATTTGAATGATTTATTATTTTATGTGAATCATAAAGTGTTTTTATAATTTTATTAATTTATATGTTTTATTTATGTATTTTTATGGC
>JARHVA010001845.1:477500-487500 GCA_037957365.1 Torreya grandis
GTATGCTATTTGTTTATATTGATTTTTTAAATATAAATTATTTGATTGAAATATTAAATTTGTAAATGTTAGAATATATTTAGTATGAGTATTCATATAAATAAATGATGCATGTAGATGTATTAAATTTCTTTATTTAGATATTTTTATGGTAAAATGTATACCATGTTTAAATGATGTATATTATTTGTTTATAGCTATGATTTATAAAATTTGAATGATATATTATATTTTTGTTTATTTGTATGTTTTAAGTTATGTTAAAAATAACTTTTTAATTTTTATAATGAGTAATTATATATATATATATATATATATATAACATTTAAAAGATTTATATTAATTTTTTAAATATAAATTATTTGATTGAAATATTAAATTTGTAAATGTTAGAATATGTTTAGTACAAGTATTTATTTAAATGATATGTATGTGTATTGATCATGAGTATTTTTATGATTTTTTATTAATTTGTATTATGTAAGATGAGTGTTTTTAATTTTTCATTTTATGATTTGTTTGAATTATATGAGATTTTTATAATTTTATAAATTTATATGTTTTTTTTATCATTTATGATGAGTAATAATATGTATGATAGATTTTTTTATTCATGGTAAGTAATCATATTATTTTTTTAAATATAAATTATTTGATTGAAATATTAAATTTTTAAATATTAGAATATGTTTAGTATGAGTATTTGTTTAAACGATATGTATGTATATTGATCATGAGTATTTTTATGGTTTTTATTAAATTGTATTATGTAATTTTTGTAATTTTCTTAATTTATATGTTTTATTTGTGTATTTTTATGGTTTTGTTAATTTATATGATTAATTATGTAAAATATTTTTTTATAATTTATGGTGAGTAATAATATGTACGATAGATTTTTTTTATATAGATTTTTTTTCTATTCATGGTAAGTAATTATATTAATTTTTTTAAATATAAATTATATGATTGAAATATTAAATTTGTAAATGTTAGAATATGTTTAGTATGAGTATTTATTTAAATGATATGTATGTATTTTGATGATGAGTATTTTTATGGTTTTTATTAATTTTTATTATGTAAGATGAGTGTTTTTTTATTTTTCATTTTATGATAAGTTGTTTGAATTATATGAGATATTTATAATTTTATTAATTTATATATTTTATTTGTGTATTTTTATGGTTTCATTAATTTATATAATTAATTATGTAAAATATTTTTTTAATCATTTATGGTGAGTAATAATAGGTATAATAGATTTGTATGATAATTTCTTTTATTCATGATATTAATCTGTATTATGTAAGATGAGTGTCTTTTTTTTTTTTTGTTTTTTTTTTTTCATTTTATGATAAGTTGTTTGAATTATATGAGATTTTTATAATTTTAGAATATGTTTAGTATGAGTATTTGTTTAAATGATATGTATGTATATTGATGATGAGTATTTTTATGGTTTTTATTATTTTTTTAAATGTAAGATGAGTGCTTTTTTATTGTTCATTTTATGATAAGTTGTCTGAATGATATGAGATTTTATAATTTATATGTTTTATTTGTGTATTTTTATGGTTTCATTAATTTGTACAATTATTTATGTAAAATATTTTTTATCATTTATGGTGAGTAATAATAGGTATGGTATATTTGTATGATAATTTCTCTTATTCATGATATTAATTTGTATTATGTAAGATGAGTGTTTTTTTATTTTTCATTTTATGATAAGTTGTTTGAATTATATGAGATTTTTATAATTTTATTAATTTATATATTTTATTTGTGTATTTTTATGGTTTTGTTAATTTGTATGATTAATTATGTAATTTTTTTTTTTATCATTTACGGTGAGTAATAATAGGTATGATAGATTTGTATGACAATCTCTTTTATTCATTATGAATGATGAATTATATGTATCATAAATTGTTTGAATCATACAAGTAATTTTATTAATTTATATGTTTAAATGATATGTATGTATATTGATCATGAGTATTTTTATGGTTTTTATTAATTTGTATTATGTAACTTTTATAATTTTATTAATTTATATGTTTTATTTGTATATTTTTACGGTTTTGTTAATTTGTATGATTAATTATGTAAAATACTTTTTTATCATTTATGGTGAGTAATAATTTGTATGATAGATTTTTTTTGTTATTCATGGTAAGTAATTATATTATTTTTTTAAAATATAAATTATATGATTGAAATATTAAATTTGTAAATGTTAGAATATGTTTAGTATGAGTATTTGTTTAAATGATATGTATGTATTTTGATGATGAGTATTTTTATGGTTTTTATTAATTTTTATTATGTAAGATGAGTGTTTTTTTATTTTTCATTTTATGATAAGTTGTTTGAATTATATGAGATTTTTATAATTTTATTAATTTATATGTTTTATTTGTGTATTTTTATGGTTTCGTTAATTTGTATAATTAATTATGTAAAATAATTTTTTTTATCATTTATGGTGAGTAACAATAGCTATGATAGATTTGTATGATAATTTATTTTATTCACGATGAATGAGGAATTATATGTATCATAAATTGTTTGAATCATATGAGTAATTTGAGGAACTATATGTATCATAAATTGTTTGAATCATTCGAGTAATTTTATTAATTTATATGTTTTATTTATATATATGATAAGTTGTTGGAATCATATGAGTGTCTTTATAATCTTATTAATTTATATGCTTTATTTTTAACATACATACATATTTTCAGTTATTTATGATGAGTAATCATATACATGTATAAATATATATATATATATATATATATATATATATATATATATATATGTATATGTATATATGTATATATATGTATATGTATATAAATGTATATGTATATATGTATATATATGTATATATGTATATATATGTGTGTATATATATGTATATATATATGTATATATATATATATATGTATATATATATATATGTATATATATATATGTATATATATATATATATATGTATATATATATATATATGTATATATATATATATATATATATATATGTATATATATATATATATATATATGTATATGTATATATATATATATATATATGTATATATATATACACACATATATACACACATATATATACATATATATGTATATATATACATATACATATACATACATACATACATATCAATGTATCATAAATTGTTTGAATCATTCGAGTAATTTTATTAATTTATATGTTTTATTTATATATATGATAAGTTGTTGGAATTATATGAGTGTCTTTATAATCTTATTAATTTATATGTTTTATTTTTTAACATGCATACATATTTTTAGTTATTTATGATGAGTAATCATATACATGTATAAATAAATAAAAAACTATATATATATATATATATATATATATATATATATATATATATATATATAATTGTTTCAATTATTTATTGTATATATTTATTTTTTTTAAATGTAGATTGTTTGCTTTTATGAATGAATGTTTAACTAATAAAAACATAGGTTTATACATGTAAATATTTGTTACTTTCTTCTATGATTTAATAAATGTTTTAATATATAAATATATTTATTTGATATTTATTTATTTATTATTTTAATTAAATAATGTTAGGTTACTTTTTTCTATGATTTAATAAATGTTTTAATATTAGAATATATTTATTTGATATATATTTATTATTATTTTAATTAAAAAAAAGTTAGGTTTATACATGTAAATATTTGTTACTTTCTCCTATGATTTAATAAATGTTTTAATATATGAATATATTTGTTTGATATTTCTTTATTATTATTTTAATTAAAGAATGTTAGATTATTTGTAAATATAGATTATTTGATTGAAATATTTTTTAATTTTTTAAGATATAGATTGTTTGTATTTGTGAATGAATCTTCTAATAATAAGAACATTGGTTTTAGTTATTCATGAATGTGTGTGTGTGTGTTTAAATAATCTATTGTATATTTAATCTTTTTTAAATGTAGATTGTTTGCTTTTGTAAATGAATTTTATTAATAAAAATAGAGGTTTATATATGTAAATATTTGTTACTTTTATGATTTAATAAATGTCTTAATGTATGAATATATTTATTTATTTATTATGTATTTTTATTTATAGATTATTTGAATGAAATATTAAATGTGTAAATGTTAGAATTTGTTTGGTATAAGTACTTATTTAATTAATGTATATATTGTTTATATATATCGATCATATGAACATTTTTTATGGTTTTGTTAATTTGTATGATTTATTATGTATTTGTTTATTATTTATGATGAAATTCATGAGTAATTATATCTACCATAAATTGTTTGAATCATATGTATAATTTTATTAATTTATATGTATTATATATGACTTGTAGTTATTTTTATAGTTATGTTTTATGAAATTTGAATGATATATTATATATTTGTTTATTTTTATTTTTCAAATTAAATTAAAAATATTTTTTTTAATTTTTATGATGAGTAATTATAATTATATTTATAATATAATTTTTTTTGTTTATGTAAATTCAATTTTTTTCTAAATATTTAAAAAAATTATATTCAATTTTTTAAATATAAATTATTTAATTGAAATATTAAATTTTTAATATGTTTAATATGAGTATTTTATTAATTTGTTTGGGTATTTCTATGGTTTTTTTAATATGTATGATTTATTATGTAAGATTTATTTTATTATAAGTTGTTTGAATCATATGGTGGTTTTATAATTTTATTAATTTATATGGTTTTTATGGTATATATATATATAATTTGTTTATTAATAAATTATATATTTTATTTATATATTTTTATGGTTTTGTTAATTTGTATGATTTATTATGTAAGATATTTTTTTATCATTTATGGTGAGTAATATTATGTATGATAATTGTTTTTTTCATTTATGGTGAGGATTATTATGTATGATAATTGTTTTTTTTATTCATAATGAGTAATTATATGTATGATAGATATGTATGATAATTTTTTTATTCACGATGAAAGATACTTATATGTACCATTCATGATGAGTAATCACATATATAAGATTAATTATGTATGTGTATATATATATATATATATATACATACATACATACATACATACATACACATCTATATATATATATATACATACATACATACATATATATATATATATACATATATACACATACACACACAATATAAATATATATATATATATATATTTATGTATATGTGTATATATATGTCTATGTCTATATGTATATATGTCTATATATATATGTGTATATATATATATATATATGTATGTATATATATATATGTATATATATATATATATGTATATATATATATATGTATATATATATATATATATATATATATATATATATATGTATGTATATATATATATGTATGTATGTATGTATGTATGTATGTATGTATGTATGTATGTATGTATGTATGTATGTATGTATATATATATATATATATATCTAAATGTAAATTGTCTAGTTTTATTAAACGAATTCATTAGAAATAAGAATATGAGTATTTTTTGTGAATGAATGTTGAAACTATATATATTATATAGACAATTATTTTAATCATTTATTATATATATAAATATAAATTGTCTATTTTTTATATATTGAAGAAATGTAAAATACAAGCTTAGAGAGTAGCAGCGTTGTAATTGCAAGCATATACGGAACCAAGCATTCTAGCCCAAAATGACCAACAATTAACTAGAAACCACATGCAGGAACCACTTACACAATTGAACAAGAACAATATGAAAATCTGAAAGAACATCAATACAAATAGAAAACTAAGGAGAGAAAAGTTATACAGGCCATCTCAAAAACTTTTTTAGTTGAAAATATCTATATCCTCAAGCTACTACCTCCTTATATTTTTCTCGATAATGACCTAGAGATTTTGAAGCAAGATGAATGTTAATGTAGTGGAATTAAAAAATAAAGCAAAGTAAAAGAATAATTAAATTGTGGCTAGTTCTCACAAACAATAGAGAGTTATGCTATAAATTTGTGAGCATCGTTTTGGGAAATTTCATTAGAAGAATGGAAATGGATGCCACAATGGCACCACACAAGCACAAAATGACAAAATTAAAGATTTTGTGTGCTCAAAAAGGCAAAGGTATAAAGGCTTTGGTATTAATAAAATATAGGACATGAATTAACCTAAGTCCAAATTTCCATCAACAATAAATCTTAAAAAAATCCCCAACATCCATAAAATCCCTAAATTAAACTCAAATTAGCATTTAATGTTGGGATTTAATTTGTTCAAGATAATAGCCAGGCATGACATTCTTCATAGGTAAGCCCTGTAAGTGAGAAAACAAGGAAGTAATTTGTAAAAGTATATCAGAGTAAAGCCAAAGAAGCATTGATTCCAAATGAAAATAAGCATTAGAGAACATCGCTAAACATATAGTTTTCCATAAATGAAATAAAATACCTTGTCTAATAGAATCAATTATCAAATTATTATATAATCCAAATCCCAATAAAGCTTCCTTCCAATTTAGTTGATGTCCAAAGATAGTAGGGAGATTTTTAAAAATAGCAAACCATTATTTTTTAACAAATATGCAATCCCAAAAAATATGATTCAGATTTTCTTTATAGGTGTAGATGGGGCATTTAATAGGTTACACTAAGATACATTTCAGCCTCTCCTCCATAGGAAGTTTGTAGTGTAAAATCTTCTAGGCCATGATTTTAGCATCCTCATCAACTTTATTTTTTCATATTTGGGCACTTAACTTCATCCAAACACTATTCTTAAGTTTACATTTCCATTTTTGATTCAACATTGGGTTAAGATCCATACGAGGAAGGAGGAAATAAATTTTCTAAATGGGAAATTGATTAAAGTGCCCATATGAAAGCCAATGCCAATCCTTAAAAAAGTTAGACTATACTAGAGTGCATATCTTTAATAATAAAGTATTTGGGACTAAAAATTGAACAAAGATAAGAAACCCTTTAAGATTCTTATTAAGAAAAAAATGCTCCTTAGTAAAAGCCCACAATGACCAACTAATTAAAGTCCCATAAATCAAAAAATGTCAAACTTATTTTTTTAATAGAAAATGGGCTTTCTTAAGGAAAACTAAAGCCAAATGTTGACCGTGGTACTGAATATGTCTATTCCATCAAATGGATGAAGTGGTAAAGCTAAAACCATGATGTAATGACTCATCCATCCACTTAAGGAGATGACTAACTTTCTGCCATGCCTTCCAAATAGATTGCAAAGCTAGGGATGACTTTATAAAAAATAAAGGTGCAAGTATGTCAAACCAACAAACTTCCTACCATTTACCCTTAATAGAAATAGGTTTAAATCTATGTCTTACCAAAATTTTCCATGTCTCTTTACCTTCAAATACTCTAAAAATCCATTTAGCTGCTAGACATGTCCCTTGACTTCTGGAATCAATCACACCCAATCCACCTTTCACTCTCAACTGTATACAATGAGACCATGAAGTATATTTAAAATCAAAACTGCCATCCCACTTGGACTAGATAAATTGATGAGAAAGTTTATTCAAGTCCTCATACCCTTTGTTTGAGGGCATCCAATAGGAAGAAAAATAAACATGAGATGTAAGGAAAATTTTATTGACCACTTGAATTCTGTCAGTGAGTGAAAGAAACTTATTGACCCAATTAAAGAGTTTGAGCTTGAGTTTATTAAGGAACCATTTCCACATCTCATGAAAAGAGACACCTAGGTTGAAGGGAATACCTAGGTATCTAGTAATCTCCCCATGTTTAATTTGATTCCATTCTCTAAGAATCCATCGAGGGATAAGGCTAGTTTGAATCATTATAAATTTTGTTTTTTCATGGGCTAGTTGTGAACTTGAAATTGAACAATAAAGGTCCAATATAGCAAGAGTATTATTAAGTTCAGCTTCTAAATTTTGTAAAAAAAATCATATTGTTATCAACAAAGTGAGAATCACATGAGCATTTTGAGGAATAAATATTCCTTATATAATGTTTAATTAATTATCTCTTTATAACAAATAACCTAATGCATCAACTATGAGAACATATAAAAAAGGAGCAAGCAAACAACCCTGTCGGATAGAACACTAAATAGGAAAAGGGTTAGACATGTGATCATTGAAAATTAATTATGAATTAGCATCCTTAAACAACATTCACATGTGATCACATATTTTAGGACCAAAACCAAGCCACTAAAGCATTTTGAGGATAAAGCTCCAATGCATTCTATCATGTGCCTTATCAAAATCAAGCTTGACTGCCAAAGCATTTTGACTAGTCTACTGAGTCCACTCACTAACCTCCCAAGCAAGGATTAAATTGTCAAGAGTAAATTTCCCCCCCAAAAAACTTGTTTGTTCATGTCTTACTATGTCTTGAACAACTGGACTAATATTCCTAGCTAGAGTTTTAGCAATAATTTTATAAGGTAATCGGTCCCCAGCCAGAAATGAAATCCTCATTCCTTCCTTTAGTTAAAAGTTTGATAATTCCTCTATTAATAAAAAGACCCAAGGAGCCTTTGTTAAAATCTTCTAGATAAAAATAATAAAAGTCCTCTTTAATGTGGGGCCACATAACTTGATAAAATTCCACTGGGAGTCCATCTGAACCTAGACTTTTATTCAAAGCCATAGAGAATAGAGAATGCTCAAGGTCATCTAAAGAAAGCATCCAGTCTAGAAATTGACCATAGCTAAGATCAATATGGCTAGAAATGCAGTCTTTAACAATGTCTTCTGAGAAATGCTGAAAATCATTACCATGGTCCTCACTGAAAAGATTTGCATAGAACTTTTGAAATAATGGATGTATATCATTTGAGTCAATAAATAAAGAGCCCTGATCATCCTTAATAGACTTAATATTTTCATTTTTGTGTTTATAGTTCAATTAATTAAAAAAAAATTGGAGCCTTTATTACCCTCTTTAATCTAATGAAGGTGAGCTCTGATTTTTGCCTCCATACCTCTATAATTATCAAGATTATGCAACTGTGTTTCGATCTTAGTAATAGTAGTTTGGATATTAATGTTACTATGGTCAATATGTAGTTGTATTCTTGCTTGTTCCAAATTCTTATTAAGCATTTTTTATTTGTACCTATGCTTCTAAGCCATCCTCTTACTGAAAGTGCATGAAAATATATACATTGAGAAATAGTAGAACCCCACCATTCGATCCATGATTCTCCTTCTTGAGGCTTAGGGATAGACTCCTAAATACCTTTCAGAGTAGCCAAACATTTTGGGTTTTTAAGATGAGGGATATTCACCTTATATGGAAGAGCATGCTTAGTGTTTGGTAATTGGGAAGTAGAAAAGGTACAAAATATCAGAAAGTGATCTGAAAGAGTAGTGGAATAATTAACTTGGGCCAAATTTCCCACTGTCACTTGGATCAAATGAAGGCTAGGAGATATGTAAAACCTATCAGGTCTACTTAGTTCTTTTCACCTCCTAGTTTGCAATTGGTCCAGGTGAACCAATAATTAGCATGGCTAGAAGCTTTATCAGAGATAAGATCAAGAAACCCCAAAGAATTATGGTAAAATATCCATTTATCATATTCTTCATTGTTGAGTTTAGCTTGATTGAACTAGCTACTATCATTATGGTGTACTTCCATATTAAAATCACCTCCAAGAACCTAATCAGCATTGGGTAAGTGGTTGGACATCCATTCCCAAAGAATAATATGTTGTTTCATGTTATTAGATGCATATATTGAATAAAATCCTAAAGGCAAACCGTTGATAAAAATAAGGACCCAAAC
The DNA here is from genome assembly GCA_037957365.1 of Torreya grandis. NCBI lineage: Eukaryota > Viridiplantae > Streptophyta > Pinopsida > Cupressales > Taxaceae > Torreya > Torreya grandis. The sequence continues at coordinate 487,347 of JARHVA010001845.1, forward strand.
ACAATTGTGTGAGGGATCCTCCCCTTTATCAATAATATGCTTTGCTAGCCATGAAGCTATTCATAAAACAACACCTCCTCTGCCCTCACTATGAGATGTATGTAGAAAAATAACATCTCTCCATACATGAAATAGTGAAGCCTCAAGCCGACTG